>OZ023174.1:18731757-18944257 GCA_963678695.2 Diplodus puntazzo | reverse complement strand
ATTCAGCCAATACCGATATAATCAATCGGCCAAACTAATCAATCTGTCGACTTCCAAAAATTTCCCTTTGGAGTGACTTCAGTATCAGTCACTCCAACATAAACACAGCTGGAAAAATATGACCTAATACTAGGAAAATGTGAATCATCATTAACTGGCTTAAGCAACCCTAAGCAAAACAGCATGATACAATATTTTATAAAGTCATTATCTTAATAAAATAGAATGGCACTCAGTAGTGTGCATACTACCACCAATTAATTAAATCAAGCCTAATCCAACATCCCTAACCCTAACCCAATACCAAGCTTGTGAGCCCTGTATCACCAATTTTTAAACCACCCATAACTGCTTAATTATAACTTGAGCTCACAAGATCTGGGAACTGCATCAAGTTGTACTCATTCATAGATACCAGCCACCTAAACATAGATGTTTTTCATCCATACATTATGCCCTGAAAAATAACCAATAATGTGTCTCGTAATAATTTAAAAAAGCAAGAAAAAAATATTGGATGCACCCCTGTATCAGGATCCGCACCAAAGGTTAATGGTACCTATTCTAAGCCGAGACCCATCCTGCATCAAATTTTCCTGGAACTTTGTTTTGCAGTTTTTGTGCAATCCCTTTAGACAAACCAACCAACATGTGTAAAAACATAACCTCCTTGGCAGAGGTAATATTCTTAAACCATGAAACACAACAAATACATTACAGAAGATATAACAGAAATGGCACTAAAACAGCCGTAAAAACTATGTAGTTCAGATGTTTTTTTTTTTTTATCTCTTGTATGAAAAACTTCCCTGGACATAAGCTGATGGACTGACTCCAATTACATACAACCAAAACAAAAAGATGCTAATTCAGGAAACTGGTCAAGATAACGAGATTCATAAACAGAATTAGGACCTTAAAAACCGAAAACACATTAAACACAGCCCGAGGAGTGGGTTGATGGACTAGTTGTGGACCACGGCTCTATTGTGTGCCTGCATGTAGACCAACTGTATGGACACAATGAGCTGCACAAACACCTCTCCACACACAAAACATCAGGACTCTGGCTTCTCATTTAGCGATTTTAAAACAGCAAAGCTTACTCAGCACAATGCGGCCTAGACCAACCCAGACCCTCCAATTCAATTCAAACGGAACTGCATGTGCTTGCATAAGCAGCAGCTGCCCATCCTCTGTCCCCCTGACCCACACACCCCTTCAGTAACCCACCAACACAGACACACACACACAGGTCATCCTACCATCTAAAGATACAAGATTAGACGTAAACTGGTAAATTTAGTCTTAAAATGCAAATGCTTGGTGCATTTATGTTGGCACACTTACCTGTTAAGATGCTTCAGCTTCTTTGGTGGCAACAGCTTCCAATTCCAAATCTCTGAAAGACAAAGGCGAGATAAGAAGGTTAATCTCTCCGAATTAATTTACCTAAACAACCCCCGATTACGAATAAAAAGATACCCTGCCTGTGGGTGGTATACAGTGTTATCAGTTTGCTGTGATTTAGCAACACCCTGTGAAACTACATGTAAGGGCTGAGACTATTGCTACTCCTGGAATGCTTCACATAACTCAAGTTTAATATCTCGATTTAATTACTGGTGGTTAGAAGAGGCGCACGTCACCTACGAAATCTATGCAAGGTCAAGCACAAACAAACAAAGAGTGAGACTAGTCAGTAAAGATGCATGAAAAGTATGTTAATTTGTCAATGTAGAAATGCAAGTTGAACTGCATAACAGGGCAATGCACGACGAGGGCCTCGTACAGCTGAGGCCCTACAAGGTGAACAGTGAATGTGTGTGTCTGAGAATGACAGATAAAGAGAGAGAGTGTGTGTGTGTGGGTCAGAGTTACAGCTCGGGTCCTGATCGGCCATTATCTCAGCTGTTGCCTGACATACAGCTTAACCAACATGGCTTCTCTCAAGCCTGGTATTTTTCCAGCGCGAGCCAAGACCAACAAAAAGACTTATCAGGGCATCTAATTACAATCGATGCAATTAAATCATTATGTGGCTTAGCTCTGTTTGCAGCCTCGTCGGGCCAGTGCGAAAAGTTAGGTAGATACGACTGCAAAACCAGCATAGCGGAGGTCTAGTGTTAAGCTAACCAGCCGCTCTGTCCCTCTGCCGACAGAGGGTGTTAAACGCTCTAAAACGAATTACAACTCTGCGGACTCACACATTTACCACCAAATATCACATTATAGTACGTTTCACCAACACGTGGTGGTTATTTGATGTCAATCCCGCAACTGTGTCCTGTATGCAACTGGTAAAAAAACCCGGCGATCAGTCGGAGTCACCGGCGAGCAACCTACGTCGTCAGATTAGCATTGCTGCTAATGCAAGCGGCTCGCGGCTAACGTTACGAAGCGGCTATTTAACTTACCCGGTCTTATTTCAAATCCAGCTGTTAATGTGCTTTAATGGACATAGTGGCGCGTTGAATCCACCAACAACGATATTTTACTGATATTCAAACCTTTGGAAGCATTTATGTCGGACTAAATACAGAATAAGCTCTTTTGACAGATATGTACGCACAGCTGGCCAGCTAAGGTTAACCAGTGCTCGTACTAGTTAGCAGTTAGCACAAGGTTATCCTGCGCACAAACACAAAGGTTTGCCTGTCAAAAAACGCGTCGAAGTGTTCAGCCATCAGCAGGCAAGTACAGTCCGCTGGTGTCTCAACCGATGCTTTTTCCGTTAACGTTTGCGAACTGCAATGCAACCGAGCCGCCTTTGCCAAGTGCTAGCATGCTAGCTTAGCTCAGCTCACGGCTAACTAAACAACAGCGGCTGCTCAACTTATCGACACCAGTCCCCGGTCTCCCTGCTTCTGGGCTCTCTGTGTACACTCGCTCGACAAAAAAGACGCGGCCATTCAGTGAGAAAACACCGTGAAACCAATCTTACCTCATTGAAGTATAAAGTGCAACAGAGTGGAAAGGAAAGCCGGCTGTAAGGCTAGAAGAATTTCAACGCGTTTGCAGCATCTACGAGGGGAGGCATCCGTCCTGCATGATCGCCATTTTCTTAACTCGCTGCTGGCTAACCTTCTTTCGCTTGAGCTCTGCTTTCCCCTCCTCTCTCTCTGCATTCACTTCAGCTATGACTGTGTGTGTGTGTGTGTGTGTGTGTTTCTGGAGGGGGGAGACAGCGCAGGAAACACATTCACCACTTCCTCTGACTGAGAAAACCAAACACCAAGACGAAGGTAAATGGTATTGAGAGAAGAGTTTTAAGCAAAGCCAGACATGTCAGACCTGTTCACGCTAAGTACCTCTGTCCCTTCATGTTAGTGAATCCGTAATAAACTGTGTGGTACCATATGCATCAGACCTGAAACCGCTTAAAAAATAACATTTGAGCATGTTTACTTATTTTACATATTTGGGTTTAAGCATTCAGTAGTGATTTCCCTTTTTTACAATTATCATAATTTGCAATATATTTGTATAAAAAGTGAGCAGTATGCCAGTATGAAAATCATAATAACCACAAAGTACCTCCTATTATTCTCATTTTTATCAGCACTGGGACAGATGCTGTCGTAGGATAAGTTAATCTAAAAATGAAAATGCAGTCATTGTGTACATTATGCAAAACACTATTGCCGCATTTTCCTATATAACTGGAGTAGATGGGGATGAAATGGCTCCATCCAGAATAATTGTACATGTGTACAATCTCGACACGCGGTTGAAGCCATTTTATGTTTAAAAAGTCCCCTTTTACTTCATTTGTTGAGCAGGATGCTGCAATGCTGTTTTGCTGTGAGGCTCGAGAAGTGTTTTGTGGACTACAAAACTTTACCCATCTTTCCATCCACATGGGAGTGATTGAATAATGACTGAATTTTCATTTTTGGGGTGAACTTGTCCTTTAAGAAGATAGAACCCAAAAACCTTAAAGTTACAAAGTCATTTTTTAGCCATCTCTTCGACTGTTGTGTAAGTTAAAAAAAAGAACCTGAAAAGAGTTTTTAAAAAGAGACAGGGAGGAGAGAGAGAAACAAATACAGCGTGGAATCTGCCAACTGCAACGTTTCACCGACGAGACAAAGGCTTCTGCTGCTTACAGGAGAGACCGGCAATATGTGTGTGTGTGCAGAGCAATGACCATTGACCCACCAGTGGCAAAAACAACCCCCATCCTTATGCACAAATTGCCTCCCTTATCTGCTTGTATGCGACTGTGAGGGAGGGAGAGAGGCGTAGAGTTCATCTACTGCCAAGAGATTATTTTATTTGACCAGATATCAAAGACAGGGAGATTAGATTTTTAAGCATATAAACAACGAGGTGACCTCTCAGCACTGGTGTGCCAATTACTACCCAAATCTGGGTTTCCTAATAGATTTCTAATACTGATGATGTGCTCATGACAATTGGGAATTCAGATATAATTGCCCTCCAAATGGGAAAATGCTGAATTGATCTTGTATTTGGGATTCATCCCTTCATGCATTTATTTGAAGTTCTCTTTTTCCCAGCTGTGAGGTTGCAACTATAAGATCCGATACCTGAAGGATATCAGGGGACAGCGAAGTTGGTTCGATTGCTTGACAAATGAAACCTTGGACGCATTGTTATTCTTTGTACCAAACTCAAACAAGCAAGAAAAATATCTGGTGAGTACTAGATAGCACTGATCTTACCTGTAAATTCTGTTTTACATGTAGCCTATGTCATTGGTCTTATATAAAGATAATTTAAGACCTTAGGAGTGCTAGCTAACTAAGTGCAGTAGTAACAATAGTGTCAGTGGCATTCATGCAATAAAGCACAGTGGTGTTTTTAGCCACTTGCTAATGTCTGCATGCTAACACACTCACAATGACAAAGCTAAACCGCTGTTGTTAAGCTGGTATAAAGTTAAACATAAAGTGTGACCGAGGCTCATGGGAACGTCGTCAGATGATGTCACTGCCAAAAAGTTAAAGGTGCCATATGTGTAAAACAGCTGGCTGCGAAGTTTCGTTCCAAGGTTGTGAGACACTGATGCTTTGGTTTGGGTGGCTATCAAGAGTCAGCAATGTAAAGCAAACCTATGAACTCAGCAATTAACTATCTCTCTTCAGATTCTCTGATTTGAAGGCTCAGCAGGTGTCAATTTGGACCACAATCGTGAACAAAACAGAAGACCAATATTATTATTCAAAAACCACAACAGCTAGCATGGCTAGTAAAAAAATAAACTACAGTACTGGAATGATATTTTGGATTTTTGCTGCTGCCCAAGTTTAATCTGAAATCATGGCTTCTGGAGTATTTGATTTTCTTTTTCTTTTACTAACAATAATCGTGTGTTGTATGTATTTTAGCATTAGCTGCTTTGCAACTGCTGCCATTTGCTTTCTTGATAGCGTGTTGCATTCCAATTTCTCAAGAAAAGTTTGGAAATTCATCATATGCCTTTTATCAAATCCCACAATTCAACTGTTCAGGTAGATTGTGAGGAAAGCAGGGGACGCTACAGGACCTACTGACACGATTAGTTCAGGGCACTTTGACACATTCATGCAAAGAATCCCCAGAGCTCACATGTCTGTTGGCGAGTAGAAACATGTTCTGATGGAATATATACCAGATATAAAAGTTTGAGGAAGTTAAAAGTTAAGGCCAACGTCAGTACATAAAGACCTGGGAGCTTGTCTGGCGCATCCAGTGAGTGTCCATTCATGCATTACAATATACTGGGGCAAACTAGCATTAGATTAAGCTGGTAGACCGTAACAAAACAGAAAAGTCCAGAGACAGCCAGTGTAAAAACCTGAACAAAGAAAGACAGAGAAGAATAGAGCAGAACAGAAAAAAAAGGTTCGCCACAAAATCAGGTCACTAGCACGAGTAAAACTTGTTCACCTTGGAGCCCAAAGGCCAACACTCGATAGTAACCTGGACATGTGTCTTTAAAAGGGCAGAAAACTACATTTTGGCTGATGTGTCACAAATAATGATAAATCTACAATTTCGAAATCCAGCTGAGTTTGTGCCACCGGGAGGAGAGCAGGGCAGTCAAAGAGTTTGCTGATAGTCTGTGACAAGGTAGTCACCTTGACAGGCAGGGGAGTGTATACAGAACAGGCCAAGGTTTAATCATTTACACACACACGTGCACACACACACACATTCAGGAGTCAAAGGCAGGAAATAGACCTTGGTTACTTGGGCAAACACAGGTAGCCTACACATACAGTCCAGGTCTGCTGACACAGCAATGACAATTCAAGTTATGCAATTGCTTACATGTGTACACACATCCAAGTTTATTGTTGTTTTCTTTACTATGTGTGTCATGCTTTACACATTCCTCATCTTGATTGTTACTCGGTTTGGCTCCGTATTATAGTATATTCCGTATTCAATGCATGCACACACACACACACACACACACACACACACACAGGTCACGGCTGCAGCTGCAGAAGTGTAAAAAATGGGAAGACCATTGTACCGGAGAAAGAGAGAAAGGGGCATGGAACATTGGGTTGAAGTGTGAAAGCTGGAGGAGGAAAAGGGAGAGTGAGCAACAGAAAGTTAGCGAGAGAGAGAGAGACAGATAGATTTTTTGGAGTGGGTAAGAGTGTTAGAGAGAGAGGGAGACAGATAGACTGACAGACAGAAGAAGGTCAGAAAAGAGATTTGCATGTCAAGTAGTAATAGGCTTGTCCTGAGTACAGACACGCACACTAGTAAGCTGCAGTGTTCATAGTGTTGCAGCGTGTGTGTGTGTGTGTGTGTGTGAGCTGCCACTGCACTTATCAGAATTAGGTTTCGACTGGCATCTAATGCAAAATAAGAGAAACGAATATATGTTTTGTGTTTGCGTGCTTGTTAGACTGTGATACCGCTCCGCTTTTTCTTCTTCTTCTTCTTCTTCTTCTTCACTGTTCCTTCGAATCAGATGGAAAATCATTCATCACTCGTCCCAACTGCCTCCCCCATCCAGCAGTCCTCACTTATCACCACAACCCCTTCATTTTTCACTTTTGGCCCCCTCCAACCTCATTATCTTCTCCCTGCCTCCACCCCCCTCCCTCACTTTCTATCAGCACAAACACTCTGATACACAATCGCAGCCAGCATGTGCTCACACACACACGCACGTACACGCACACCTACACACACTGACTCATGAGCTGTCTCTCTCTTATTCTTCTTCTCTATTTATTTCTCGCTTTCTCATTAATGTGTTTCCTTTGAGCTTGTCAGGTGAAATTAATCCATTGTTTAATTTTAATCTATCAAATGGCGCAAAACATGTGATGTAACGTGCATTTGCTGCCTTCGTGAATTAAAAAAAAAACAAAAAACACCAGTATGGAACTTATATCGTCAAAAGGCGTGTCCATCAAAGTTTGGAAGGGCCGGGGAGTGCCTGTCGACACCAACTGACCCGTCACATTTAAAGTTTTTCCTCTCTGCTTCTGCATCAGATAGCGACACAGTATCTCATTATTTAAAAGCCTGCAAAAGGGAAACCCTGCAATATACTTATAAACTTAATAACTTGCCAAACTCACAAACACATTGGCAATGAAGTACACCACCAGTTCAAATGAGCTACAAGCTGAACCGAGACAGTGGACAACCTTGACTTATCAGAGCTATCACAGTGCTCTGTGGAACTTGTGTGTTTTGCTAGAAGCCGGTCCTTTGCTTATTTTACCGGACTCCATTTCTAAAGTAATAATAGCTGGTGTTGCTCACCGTTAGCCGAGCGGAGAGAGGCACTGAGACGAGGCACACGAGAACGTGCATGAGGTCACATCCTGTAGACAGGCGCGAAAAAGTCCAGAAAGATAAGAAAGAAAGAAATCCACGATCCAGCAGGATTAAACACCTTAAACAAGTCGTCCACAGCGTAGTATACACTGTAAAAAACAAAACAAAACAAAGAATCATAAAAATAGACATTTGTATAACATACTCAGTTACAAATTGTTCATGTTATTTTACATTAGAGATGTAAATTCACAGTCTATGTTTGTCGTTTTATGGATATTTGCTATATTTCAAAAATATGAATACGGAAAATCTGTATTTAAACTGACTAATAAGTTGTTAGCACCACCTTCAAGTCCAGCTTGGGGACATTGTTGCATGTCACTCACCATCTCTGTCATCTTTCTACTCTCAGCTAATTTTTTTTGTCTTTATTATAGAATAAAGATTTTTTTTTTAAATGTCCTGCAAATGTATTCCATTCCTGTACGAGTCTAAGTTTCAGCCTTGATTTTGTTGTTCTAGCTGACTGCAACAGATTTTTGAGAAGAAAATGTTCTGTCTCCTGCCTGTCTCTCTCCACCTCTCGACCTCCATCTCTGACAGGGTACCAGCTTTGAAATGGATTCTGTTGTGGCTAGACTTACACCTGGTCTTCAACCAATTACCTGAACGTTCATCCCCTTCACCTCTCAAGACGAATACCAACGCAATCCATCAACCGCTTTGCTTGTGTTTTGTTTGTTTGTTTGTTTGTTTTTTACACACATATGACTTTCATTCACCCTTGCAGAATTTATTTTGCATGCACACAACACACGCATGCACACCAAATACAGGTTCCTTTGCATTAGAGACAAGACCTCTTCCCATTTCTGTCCCTATAATCCATCACCAGGCTCTGAATATGCAGATAGTCTTGATAAGTGTGCTGGGTGAGGGTATAACATATTCAAATGTACCCTCTTTATTTAAATTCACACTCATTTATATTCATATCACTGACTCAGTGCCAGCCTCGCTCCTCTATTAACACCGGAACTCATGCAGATCGGGTCACAAAGTGCAGTGATTGGCTGGTCTTACTGTCATTCATCTTTGGCGGACATATTTCACCGTGCAGTGAAAGGTGACTGAGAAGCAAACACACATTACCACATTTAATCACACAGACATTCGGTCACACACGTTAGTCACATGCTCACACTACGCAGCTCACAGCGTGTTATCGGCAGTCAATGAAAGTGGCAAAGACAGCACTGGCACTCTGCTGTCGTTGTGTCTGCGGGGGCGTGGGGGTGGATCTAGGGGAAGGGAACACCGACAAAAGCTACCAATTCCACTCCGATGGTCCACCTGTACCAAAGAGGTGGTTGGAAAAATGCTTTCTGCTTACACATCATAGGCATACAGGCATACACATCATATTAAAAGATTAGTTTAACAGGTTGGTAAATCCTGTTAGTATCTTTGGTGAGAGTTAGATCAGAAGATTAATGCTACTGTCATGGGTGTGTGGTAAACTGTCTGTTAGCTCAGCCTACGGCATAAAGACTGATAACGGGAGGTAACATCGAGCGTGGCTATATAACATTAATTACTGAATTTGATGTCAGGCATTTTTTTCTTTTAATCTTTGGATAACAGGTGTTTTCCTACCTTTAGATTATAACTTTGAGTCTCACATCAACATCCTAATCATCTGTGTTTTAAGCGCTGTCTCATCGGCAACTGGGCGCGTTTCACTTTCTTGAAGACGTGTCGCCTCTCATCCAAGAGGCCATTTTGGTTTAACTGCCTGGAGGGGAGTTGCAGGCTTTTAGACCCTGTGTGGGAGTGTCCTTACAGGACTAGGTGAGCCCAGGTGTGAATGGTTGTTAGGCTGTCTGGGGAGGGAACTCAGTACAGCATTGTAGGTGATTGATATGTAATGTCTTAGGCCACCTCCTCTGTTCGGAGACAGTCGTTCCAGTTTCCTTTCCTTCAGATGTGAGTGGACAGCAGAGTCTCGATCTGAGGAGTTGGCCCTCCTGCGTTGTGCCATTCGTTTATGAAGGGGTTGTTTACCTGCGACATAGGGAATGACAATGTCGTTAAGTTTTCCCGTCTCCTCCTCTCTGTCTGTGCCGGATCTTTCAGAGGTTTTGACAAAGGCCCAGTTTGGGTAGCCACAGGATTTAAGTGCTCCCCCGATGTGCTTCTGTTCTGTAAATGTAAATATGGGTCATGATAAGCTACTTGCACAGAACAGCCGTCTGTCTGGTGAGGACAGGCTGGTTGGTCTGTCCATCCGTAATTCTTCCACACGTGGCACAGGTGCCTCGCTTTTCTTGCATCAGCGGAATCACCTGAACCAATAAATGACAGAGCAAATGACGGACACCTGGGGCTCCAATCACGGACAAGAAGAGCTTGTAAGTCACTGAGAATCTGTCTTGTTTCCAGAGATAATTTGGCTGCTTTTTATTTTATAGCTGGCCGTAAAATGTGACTCAGCAGCTCACATTCAATCTTTTCTTTGGAAAGCAAAAAAGCACGTCTCCAGCCTGCCAAGTTTATCTCAGAATAGAAGACGTATTTTAAACACGGAGTGGAAAAAATCACCCAGGGAGCCCGGAGACCAAACTCCTGCCCTGCAAAGTAAATATCAACACAAGTACAGAGAAAAAAGTTCAGACTTCATCTCAAATGGAGTGAAGCCTCATCTGAAGTCACGCCACGAATCATTGGAGGTTCATTACCAACATTACATCTGATATATATTCAGTCAGGAAAGTCATGTGAAGCAGCATAATGCCTGCATGGTGAGTGACAACTTCTACTTTCACCAAAGACACGAAGCTCAAAGTGCAGAAGTAGACACTAGAAACAAACCAGTACTATTGCAAAAGTGTATATTGATACAATTGTATATCAAAGAATGAAACAGATATGTTCAAATAATAAGAACATTAGCTTATGATACCAACAGCATTATATTACTGGCTTATATTACGAACCTTGTTAGAAGTTGGAATCGACTGTATTCTTACACAGATGACAGACCCAGTGAGTTTTCTTGTCACAATCATAATAATGTTTTTAAGGAAAAGAGATCATTTTATTCAGCACCTTCCCACAAGCTCTGTAGGTGTATTCATTTTGAAACATGACTTGACTTGTCTTGATAAACCGTTAGTGATAAGGACTTCAAAAAATTAAAATGTGTAATAATATTTTGTATCCACAGAGCCTGTAGAACAGCTACGGGGGTGCCATTTGGATTTTGCTGCTTACTTTGTAGAGTTTGCTATTCACATTAGCTAATAATTCATGCCGCTCTGACAAAAAAAGACATTTCCGGCTGCTCGTATGCTCCAAACTTTGGGGCATTTTGGAGCGTTAAAGAGTTGAGTAGCTATACTTGAGTTTGAGTAGCTGTAGGTGTTCTGTTTAACCTCCAGTTTGTCTTTCAGCAAACGGAAGAGGTCGTAAATCCAAACGCAATTTTAACTCCTAACCCTAGGATGTGTCATCTGGTTTGCACAGAAGAAGCAAAGAAAAAGTGAGATAAAAAGAATTTCATAGATGGCTTGATCTTTCAAAATGTTAGGAGTGGGCACAGAGCCAGCCTGTAAATATCAATTTCCTTTGGTAGAGCTTCTCTACGTAGAGCGCATTTCGGTTTCTCTGCCGGGCCATGATGCAATGTGTGGCATGCAGGCTGACCTGAGAGCCATTGTCATGTACAGAGCCACTGCTGGCCTTTTGTTACCGCTGGACGGGCCGGCAGACCTCTTGTGGAGAGAGAGCGTGTGTGTAGCTGCAGTTCAAAGTGTGAATGACAAAGAGGAGAATGATGTGATGGGAGGGAAAAAAAGTGGCAGCCACAGGAGATGAGCGGGGGGAAGAGGAGCTGACAGAAATGACTGAGAGCTCAGGCCGACGGTAAAGGATCCATCATATTAAATTCTCCACTGTTAAATCTAACATGTTGCAATTACGAGGGTCTAATCAACCTCTGACTACCCTTTATTCTCACTCCTGATGTCTATTTCTGTTGCAAAGAGGTCAATTAAGTGTAATTACACTGAAGTTAATGCTCAATCTAGTTAACAGGCTGAAAAAGAGAGGATGCAATTATAGTTTTCTCTTTTAACGTTCAAGGAAATTCAACTTATTTCCTCTCGTCCCTTTCTCTCTACCTTCCTCCAACACACACACGCACACTGTCCCAACCCCCATGCCAGTCCGAGCAGCCTGAAACGAGGTGCGTGTGTGAATGTGTGTGTGTGTGTGTGTGTGTGTGTGTGTGTGTGTGCGCTCAGAATGTTCTGGTGCAAGGGGGGAAGGGGTGTGTGTGTGTGTGTGTGTGTGTGTGTGTGTAGATTGTCCTGGCATGCTGCCAGTCTCTCTCAGTCTCTCATTACCGGTGTGTGTGTGTGTACGAGCGCGTGTGCGTGTGTGTGTGTGTGAGTGCACAACGGGGGCCTGGCAGCATGACGGGCGTCACCAAGGCAACGCCAGAGCAGGTTCCAGATGCAATGCATCATATTTCTACAGGAAGGTGCACAAACATATGCGCACATGCACACACACAGGGACACACACTCACATTAAATGGGCAGAGGACCTTTGGTTAGCCATGCAGATTAGTTTTATCGTGATGGAGGGACTCTCATTTAAATATTCATTCTTCCTTTTATTCTGCTCCGTACTCAGATGGATGATTTGCCGCCTCGAGCCAGAACTCATCCTGGACACACACGCGCACACACACACACACACACATGCACAGTTCACTATCCACTATCCACAAGTGTTTCAGAGAGACCTTTACTTTTACTGTTGTACTTCTATGTTAAAGGAATAGTTCAAAAATTAGATAAAATACACCTCTCGCTCAGCTGAGAAGATTGATACCACTCTTACTTTTGTCTGTCAAAGTTCCCATGAAGTCATAATCGCAGTGCAGCATCATGCTCCATATCTCACCTCTAGACCCAGAATTAGACCCATTAGTGGCACAAAAAAAAGCCATTTTGAAGGTATTGGTATGATATTTTAGAGTTTGTAACTTCCTGGAAAATCATTCAAAATGCTGATGACTCATCCTTATTTTTTATTCTATGCCGCTGCCGTAGATGCATCAAAAGAGGAAAGCCACCAGAGGAGTATGTAGCTTGGGACTGGACCTCACGGGTCACTGTGCCAAAGCCTTACTTTATAACTTGACCAAAAACATACCTTCAGAACTTTACTTGGTGAATTTGGAGAAAGTGGGTCATGTTTTATGGAGAACATTTTTTCTGGTTTTCCCTCTGCTGCCTTCAGGCTGCTCTGACCAGATCGTTTTACTTATCGCTAAAGTGACTGCTAACAAACGTACTGATAACCAGCAGCTTCTCCATAAACAGCTCCGGATGGTGGAACGCTGAGGTTCGTGGTTAACGAATACTGGTTGCTTTGTCGCTAAAGTACGTGTTAACTGCTGTTAAATGTAATGTTAGCTGGTTAGTTCAGTAAATCGTTCTATTTGCTGACTCAGCTCCGGGATTGCCAGGAGCCCAACCTGGCAGGAAAACCGTGTACCGTGTTACTGTATTTCCGCTGCGCTGGCCATGTTCGCGGTTAGCTGCCAGTCCGCGGTGAGGCAGCATTGGCGACTTGGTGGTCAGGGGCGTGGCCTACATTTCGCGCAATTGACAGCTGCCTGTTTTTACGCCAGTTGGCCGTTTCATAGCATAAAGAGTAAAACTGGAATGCTTGGACATAGCGTGTTAAATAGTGCGCTGTTTCCGGTCTCGCTGCTGGCTCCAACTTCAGTTTGAATGCACAGACCACCGCATGTTTAGGAATGTTGACCTTTTTACTTGAATCATCTCATTGTAGTGAGGAGACCGTTTTTACAGAATGAACTTTACAGAGCAGAGTTGTGTGGGCTTATTGGGTTTCCTTCTAACACCTCCTGCATGATTCATCAGCACAAACCACGAGCAACTGTAACAGTCGTGATTCATTGACAAAGATGAAGCTACACAACGCGCAGGTAACGCAGTTGTGAATGGTGGTCAAATTGTAAAAGGTTTGTTTTTGTTGACCGCGTTCAGTCATGTGAAAATGATGTGTTGTCTTCCTCTCACCCTTTTTTTTTTCTCACATCCTGTCTCACTTTTAAACTGTTTCATCTCAGTACAAATTAGAAGCCAGGGTTTTTTATACGTCTATTTTTGCCGCTTTTAACTACGTAGGTGACATCCTAAAAATACACTCGTTGCTCTCACATTTTCCGTTGTCTCCATCTCTCTTCACTCGTCCTCTCCTCCTTCCCCTTTCATTCTTATCGCAGCTCCGACTTTTTCTCACTCGTTTTACTTGTAATGTATCCCACACTGATTGTTGTGTCGCCGTTCCTCACGTCTCCCTCTGGTGCGTCTTCCTCAGTGACTCACAGCAGCTCTAATAAACCCTGGTCACTCTCACTTTTGGGGCCTAACAGGGGTTGGACAGTGTGTGAGTAACGGTAAAAGTTTATATCATTGTGTGCATCCATAGGAATCCTTCTTTGTTTACACACGTGTCTGCGTGTGCAGAGTTTCTGTCTGCATGACTTATTCATGCCAGCGTAGAGTTACAGTTGGCCCAAACACAGACTAATATTTCCACAGCAGGTCCCTTCAGACTCACCAACAACACATTTTCCAAACCTCACATGAACCTGCAGAGAACACTTCCAGAGAGTCTCCTGTTTGAAACGACCAAATATTTTTATTAAGATTTGTGTAGTTAGTAAATTTCATATATGCACTCAGTCATGTAGCTGTTGAAATACATAATGCCATATAATCAGCGCTGGTTGGAAAGAGAAATTACTTGCATTTGAGTATTTTCAGTTTGTCAGCTACCATTCTACCTTTTCAGAACCTGCCGCCTGCATTACCCACAAAGCAATTCAGTCACTGAGTGACATCACTGGAGGAAATTTATCAGACAACATGCAGCTTCCTCTGAAGCCACAAAAGGCTTGTTACTACTTTTTCCCACACGCAGAAGTACTCCCCAAGACCCTTAATGCTACCAGCTCAAGATTACATTAGCAGCTGTTAGCATAACACGCCAGGATCTGTCATTGGTTGCAATGCAGTGTGGGTAATCTTGTTTAGCCAGACACTGAAAGCTCTGGCATCACCAATTCTCATTCTGGATATCCACCCATTTCTTCAGAAGCCTATGGGTGCTGCCATGACAGATAACTACTTCCGCTGGCGGTTTTCTGTTTCCGGTTGCCTTGCAACTGCATGACTGACCGCCGCCGCCAAGCTAGCCCAAAACAACTAGCATTATGTCATAAATGCTAAATTGTTTGTAATTGAGCTCAGGTACAACATTTAATTCAAATTCAATTCAATTCAAATTCAAAAAATTTTAGGTTTTTCAGAAACTTCTTGTGTAGAACGTCAACAACCTCGACAAACATGTCCGTGCCCTGCACACTGCACGCCATGCCGAGGAAGGAGGAACAGAGACTAGCGTGGCTCACGGCTTTGAGACTAAAAAGTGTTTGTTTGCTCCTTCCACTTCGTCGATAAGAAGCCCACAGACCTGCACCCTGATCTGGAGCTCTATCTGGGCTACGACCGACCTCATTCCTTCAGCATTATCCACACTGTATGTTTAGCTTGCCTGATGCTCTGGGTGGGCTCCACTGCTGCCTTCAGAAATATAAACTCACTGTGTTTCTTCAACAGTACTTTCCCTATTTTGTTACTGTGCGGGTAGTTGTATGCTTCTGTGCTTTTGTAATTGCGTAATCTGCCGCCAACACCTTCAGAAAATACAAGATAATTAACTATGTTGATGTAGCTAACTTCGGTTCATTGTCATCTACTCACTCCGTGAGAACTGACAGGTGAGGCACTGTTACAGAACTGTCCTCGTGACTTTTTAAAACATCCATACTGTGTATCCACCTCCTATTTTGTCCATTTTGTTGCTTTCTTTGTGTTAAAAGCCGTTTTTTAGAGCGAGCATGACAGCTACGCTAGCATTAACACCAAGTTCAACCAGTTCAACCGGAAGAGCAAAACCGACTCCGGCTATGAACCATTGGTAAACTCGAGAAGCTAGGAATAAGGTGGATAGGGAAGAAAATGCTCTGGTTTGTTCTTTGAACAAGTCACAATCACCAAATGGCTAAATCCCTGCAAAATAAAAGGAAAGAGCTGCTAGCTTGTTTAGCTTCGTGTCATTAGCGACCGGATTAGTGGTAAGAGTGACTTGTCTTTTTTAGCATGGTGGTTGCTAGCTTGAAGGTTGTCACTGACGTAACACAAAGTATGGATTTTGAAAAATGTTACACCCAGATGTATCTGGAAAGAAGAGGGGAATAGGAAATAGAAGCCCGACAATCAGCTTTATACCAACTGTCCACATCCGGTGAGTCAGACAACATTGTGAGCAACGTGGACATCAGTGCATTCCTCTTTTTTAATATGTGAGAAACAACAAGCAAACTATTAATAACCTTAAGTAACTTAAACATTTTCTAAGGTTTTAAAAGTCTCTGCTGCACACTGCAACAGAAAACAGAAAACGTTCATCTTCATCAATACAAATCATCAATGACCATATGTATTTATTGTCATTAAACATGGTTGCCAGGAGAATAACCAACACTTTTGCATCCGTGACGCATTTCAGCCTGAAACAAATCCTGCAAATACAGTATGTGGCCTCGTGCAAATGTTTTCTCAGTTGTTGCTTAGAAACAGAGGAAGCCACAAGCAGTGACGCTAACTTGAGTGTGCATCCCTTTATGTGCGTGGCCTCACAGATTTATCGGCTATTAATGGGTTATGTATGGGTTTCTATGGCTCTCTCAGTTTGAGCACAGACCAGAAGAAGCCACAACCTTACACTGTGCAAATAATAGCGATACAGATTAAATGCAAGATAACACTGAGAGTCTGTCTCCATGCTTCTTTTTTTCTTTTTATTTCCACTTGAATTCTACGAACACCTCACAAAGATCTGACTTATCTGTGTGCTATTTTTTTTTTTTGTTCTAGATAAAAAAAAAAACTCCTAGAAAACTTGGGACACAATGACAGGGAATTAACACTCAGACTCAACATTGAGGATTCAGGAGGGGCAATTTCAGGTCGTCACATGACTTTAAAAAATGTGTGGGAAGCAACAGGGTTATCAAGTCTCTACAGTGTAAATCTATAGCCCAGTGCTTTTACATCTGCAACATACATGCAGAGCCTTTTAGGAAGCCAGCTAGGCTAGCTAACAGGCTAACCCTGCTTGTTAAAATCCCCAATGTGATCATCCAAATGGTCAAAATTGCAAAAAACTCTATAACTTTTAAATGGGTAAACTTTTAACATTATATATAAAGTGAACTGTGAAATGTGAAGTATTTGAACTATTTTACGGATGAAATAGAACTGAGATAGACACACCGTAGAGGGGAGAAATGTCACAGTAAATACTGAGAGCTGTCAGATCAATGTTGAATGAAATATGACTCACTTCAAGTGTAATGTTATAAATCAGTGAAATCACTTCCTGAATCTTTGGTTCTCAAGTTCTAGTAAACTGCTATTTGGAGTTATTGTGAGGAAACTATGCAAGATGTCAACGTACCTGAATCAGTTCAAGTAAATATGTAATTAAGATAGACAAGATAGATTGATAGATACATACTTCTTTCCAGGCTCATTAATAGCTACTTTGAAAATAAATGAGAATCTGTATACGTGGGTGCATGTATAGTGTCTGTGTGCGGGCTCCCCTCCCCGTCTCTGTCGGATCCTGGCCAGGTGCCAAATGGCAATTGGTTTTCATTCTACCAGAAACAAAAGACCAGCGATGACAGTCAGAGCGAGAGAGTGTGTGAGCGTGCAAGCAAGTGAGAGAAAGACAGACAGAGGGAGAGAGAGAGAGAGAGAGAGTGAGTGAGAGTGAGAGTGAGGTATAAAAAGTGAAAGAGAGCGAGGGGAGGCAGATTTCACATCTCAGTGAGCACAGAGGACAGAGCGAGAAATGAGTGGAGATTAGAAATGGAGAGCGCAAGAGAGAGAGAGAGAGATGTAAGGACACAGGGGAGGGAGGGTGAGATGAAGGTGAAGTGTGGTTTTTTTTTAAGTTAAGTTCGTTAAGTTTCTAATGAAGCTACTGAATGGCGAGCAGAGGAGTCATTCATCACATTCAGTAGCGCCAAAAGAGCAATTAGACCCAGAGCTCGTCCAGTTTCAGGGCCGTATTTAAGATATTTGTGACCCTGTTTACGAGACGCATTTACTAATAACATTACAGTTCCATTGAGACATGCACTATAATCTGCTAATTTTACATTTTTGTGACATTGTTGAGAAGGAACTTTTCCCATCAGAGACCATCTACTGTAAATATGATCAATAAACATTCCTTTAATGTTCAGATGATGAACCAGTGAAAGTTTTTCTCCATGACCTCTAAGAGCGCAGAGGTTGTGTTCGGCATGTGCACCGTTTGTCTGAGACCCTGACTGATGATGCAACATGATGAGATGAGTGTGAATTATTTCCAAATGCTATTTTCAATTTATATGGATTTTCAATAAGTGGGAGCTGTTAGTAGTTGCAAGCCACCACACTCCACTGGCCCCAGTAGTTTAATAAGTCACTTGCAATTCTGTGTTGGCTCCACAGCACCATTGCAGAATTATTTACTAGTGTCGGCTGGCATTGTTTTCACCTTGCAATGCGGTTTTGGGTGTCATCAACACTCATGTTCCCCACTATTATAAGGGGGAACATGAGCAGTTTTGAGTACTGTGATTATTTTAACAGTCTGTCTGTCTGCTATTATGTCTGCTAGATATTGTCAGTGTATTTCAGATCAGAATTAAGTCAAAGTTAGGTGTGGCCCGACCCTCAAGTACTTAGCACTCACGTAATAATGTAGTAATGACTGCTGAGTCATCAGGGGTTGGAACATCAGCACTTTGACGGGCGTCGCAGGGGAGGTGTGACCTCACTGCAAGAACGCCCCTCTTGTTTTAAGTGTTAAGAGTGATATGGTTAAAATACTAACACTACTCATACTCATTAACTTTATTCACAGAGCACATATCCAACTAAAGTACAAAGGGATGCAAGGGCTGCATAGAGTGAAATAAAACACAAAAATGAGTGATAGAATATACAAGTAGAGCAGATTTTAAATCTTAAATGATAAACAGAAATAAAGAGCAATAAATTAAAGAGGAAAATCAGATACACTCAGGATATGTTCTCGGATAAAAGTACATTCAAGAAGACACAAACTCAGACAGCCTTAGATCCTCAGGCAAAGCTCCGTCCCTTTTAGTTCTCATCTGGGTTATGCTTCCTCTTTTTTCTCTCTCCTCTCCCTTCTAAATGTTGAGCTGGTTTTCACTGAGAAACGATGGTCGGGGGGTTTCAGCTGTATTGAAGAGGGCGTCAGTGTGACGTCCCGAAGTTCAGCAGTAGCTGTAACTTAACGAGGCTCACGCAGCAGCACAGCAGCTGTGCAGAGACGGCCGTTATGCTGAGAGATTTTTTCCAACCACCAAATACAAAAGAAAAATAAAAAACAATTAACGAGAAGACGGTGAACGTCACTCACGGAACGAAAACAAGCACTTCGGAGGTTTCAGGCTAACATCCTGACGACTGCTGAGCTAACCACCCTACTGCTAATTTAGACTTGAAAACCATTATTATGTGAACACTTATCTTGATCGGATAGTCCATAACAGTAGGCTCTATTAATTTCATTAACTTCCTCCTAGTTTAAAGGTGTTATTGGCCATTCGACCTTTAGATGCTAACCATTGGATTCACGCCTCAACACCTCTGTTGTTACAATCATCTGCCCCATCAAGTGGTTGCCAGTTTGTTGCACTAGCTAATGCTGCTACTGCTGACTAGCAAACATTAACATTGCTAAAATCAATCAATCAATCAATCAATCAATTAAAGCTTAATTGTCATTTAGCTGTACCAGCAAAGGTAGTGTAGCAAAAATGCGATTTCCTTTAAATGTCATCAATATGACCTTCGTTGATTTTACTGCTATGCGATAGCTATTTTGCACCTCGTCTTGATGCTGCAATCTGAATATTTGTCTCTCATGTTAGAACCGTCAACACCAGCAGCAGTATATGTCATCTCATGTGGTCCGATCCTTCTCTCAAACTAATGTTAATGAGGAGCAGTAAGACTTGTCTCACTAAGCTTCAAAGAGACGCAAACCGGACTGATGTTGTGAGGCTCTTTCACCACAAGTGAGACGCTTCTTAACAGAATTTTACAGATATTTTTTATTATCACACGATATTAGTTACAGTATCTTACTGGCACCAAAACCCCTATTATCTTCTATACATAATCCTCTTATGCTAAATCCTCTGTCTTGCCCTTGTTCATTTAGAGACACGAGATGAAATGTCAGAAGAGTGAAAGCTGATATACCGGGGACACATTTCAGCATTTAATCCGTTTATCTGTGTTTACTGCTTTGTTTTAATTGGATCCCAAATGTGTTATTGCTGTGATAATTTAATTTAGTTCTGGCTATATTTTAACAAATGTCTCTGATTTTTTACTACACTTTTAGATTTGTATAATCTAATTCTACTACAGCAGGAAGGACAAACACACACACACACACACACACACACACACACACACAGACACACACGCACGGAGAGAGAGTTTCTTTCTTTCCTCTCCATCTCCATATCAATGGCTGCAGGACAATCATCTAGCTGGTTCATACCAGGAGCCCAGTGGAGACACACATACACACACACATACACACACACACACACACGCACACACACACACGCACGCACACACACACACACACACACACACACACACACACACACACATACACGCACGCACAGATTCAGCCTCTTTCTCCCACATTTCTTTCTCATACTTCCTCGGCCCGACTCTGTCTTCTGTGCCTCTCACGCAGAAGATGGCGATACGACCTGAACAAAGAAATCTAACATACCACCAAAGTTTTAATCACGATTTTCGCTGTTAGGATGACATTTCATTCATCTTTCATTCACAGAAGTTTACCACTGAACACCATTGCAGTAAAAAAAAAAGAAAAAAGAAAAGCCCTGAAAAGTGTGACATTAGTGAATGAGGTCATGACGAGGAACAAGGTTTGTTGAGAAGTTCTGACTCAGTATGGAACCGCTGCCCTTTATACAAAACTATAACATTCTGTGCATGTTGAATTATAAAACACTGCTGGGTGACATGCATTTTAAATACACACTTCTGCTTAACAAGGCTCGAGAAGTCAACTGAACCCATTAATAAAGTGTAGTTTTAGCTACTTTCAAACATATTAGAACAGACTGGGAACAGAGATGGAAACATTACGGTGTAAAACTGACTCTTTTTCTCATGATTTCATCCAACTGGAGAGCGTAATACAGAGCTTTTAATAGCAGGCGGGGAATGAAAACAGAAAACAGAATAAATCAGATCAACACTGCAGCATTTGTGTACTTTAACTGAATGAAGTGACTGATGAAAGTGTGCGACTGTTTAGCCGGCTGTTTGCAGAAGGTATAAATTATTTACAGCAGGATTACCGAGCACCAAACAACACACCGACTAAACCAAATAATGACTTATAAATACAGAAAGTGATGTCAGCGTCGAAGCAGCTCGGCGTGCAATCAGTTTTCCGTGCGCGCGTGTGTCAGAATGTCGCTCCTGCTTTATTTTGATGACAGGACGGCACGCCAATCTGCATAATTCCCACAGCCCGCCCCCGCGTCCTTCCCCCCCTTGCATGTTAATGAGCCGTCGCCTTGGACACGCTAATTAAACAGAAAAGCTGCACACTCACCCAATCAGGAGTACAGAGGAATGTAGACATCACACACACACACACACACACACACACACACACACACTGGTAGAGCTTTTGCTGGGTGATATGATGCGAGTACAAGTGCACCAATGTACACACACACACAAAGGAACATACACATACAATGCTGGATAGTCAACCGGAATCATCTCTCTCTTTCATACTGGGATGGCAAATTTTTTATTCTAGGTTGTGCGTGTGTTCTTTCTAAGAGTGGTCGGCGTCTTTCACACACACGCACATAAATAAGGTGTCTAGACAGCACAGCCGTCAGTCTGCCCTCTGGTGAGTGTTGAACGTACAGATCAGCAGAGTGACAAAGAGAGGGGGAGAGGGAGAGACAGGAAGGCCGGGGCTCTAATAAATATGCATGGTCTGTGTCCTTCTTGAGGAAAGACTGATTCATCCCACTGCCTTGGCTCGCAGGCCCTCACACACACACACACACACACACACACACACACACACACACACACACACACACACACCCGAGGCACATTTTAACCTACATACCACAACAGGAATATCCTTAAGAATCAGTCAGTTTATCTGCCTTCATGGTTCTGTTGAACCTTCTGTGATTTTAATCGTTCTCCTGCTTTGTCTTTTTAACATGGACGTCTCTAATTTCCAAACACCAGACAGTCTTTTAAAATGGAAAAAAGCCTGTTCTACATAAAGTCTTGCCCTCTGGCATCAACTTTCAAGCCAGCATGAAAGAAAAATCCTTAAAACTGCTCAGGATATTTTTTTTTAAATGGAAATTTGAACATCTGCAATTACATAAAATTTCAGGCTCCGGAACATCTAATAAATGGACCTTTGTGTGAGACTGATTCATCAGCTGCTGTTCTCAAGGTCAAGAATGAACTTGATAGTTCTAGGTGCTACGTGCTCAACACTTGATATGCGTAATTGCGTACAACTAGTTGGGTTTTCTTTGCCATTGGTAACAGTTCATTTTAGTATATTATGAGTAAAAATAATATAAAACAGCAGATATTTGACCTTTTACCACCACCAGCTTGTCCAGTATCATTGTGCAATAATGTATCCATTTTGAAAATAAATGACTTTGGAAATTAGATTGGTACGACCGTTGGACTCGTTATGGAGAGTTTAAAAACAAATGATCAGCAAACATCATGTAGCAGAACCACAGATATCACCATGTTTATTCCACACATTCAACCTGGCGCCTTAAATACCCACAATGCCACTTGATGCCACTGAGTGACATCACTTGAGGCAATTTATCAGATCACATGCAGATTCCTCTGGAGCCGCAAATGGTTTTACACTACTATTTTCACATAATGTAGTTAACACACTCTGATGTGTCAAATTGGTGGAGTTACCCTTTAAGTACTGGTAATGCATCTGTAAGCAGGGGCCGCTTACAGCTGATGCTGCTAATGCTTTTTGTTTGCATCCATGAACCCTAGAGCAAGGGCAGGAAAACAGTTTAACAGCTGGAAAATGTATAACCATGAACAAATGGAGCTGATTTGAACATGTACAGAGATGAAGTGGCCTGTATACTTTATCTTGGGTCGTGAGTTTCTGCAAGTTGTTTCCCATAATACCCTGAATTTAACGTCAACCGGCGGCTTCCTCGAAGGCAAATTAAAAAAGAAAACTTTTGGAAATGGTCAGCAGTAACGTGTTGTTAATGGGATACAACTTTTAATAACACCTGCACGCTGGAGAGGACGGGAGAGGTGGATTTAAATCTGTTCCTAAACTCAATAGGGCAACACTAGCCCTTGGCAAAGACACACACGCACGCACACACACACGCACACACATACACCCACACCCACACATACACAGTCTGGGTAGCCTGAGATGCTCATTGTTATTCTGCACACAGTTGTGGTCACAGACAGGGCCAGGCAGGAGTGCAGACACACACACACACACACACACACACACACACACACACACACTCACGCACACACGCACACACAAGCACACACACTAGAGCTCTGCACATGTTATCATGACACATTACAAATTCTAAATACCACACAAGATTAAGAAATACAAAAGCAGCACTAATTTGCATACACACAATTGCACACTCTGCTACACACTCTGACACACACACACACAAACACACACGAACACACACATTCCCTCACTGCCAGACTAACATCTGCCACCAATAGACCTCTTTCTTTCAAAGCTTTCCTGCTGGCACTTCATGAAACAGAGTGAGAGGGATAAATGAAGCCGAGGGGCTGAAATATAGAGAAGTACACAACAGTATAGAAACATTTCCAATACAAAGTGCGTGTAACAACAGTCTGACCTTACAGGTCACCTACAGCATCAGCCACAGTGTCTGTGAGTTTTGTTTTGTTTTGTTTTGTTTGGTAGTGTACTTCAGCCTGTCTGCACAATAAAAATCCAATCGAAGACACCAAAGTCATTGAACTGTGACTTTGGACTTGTGGATTTTAATTTGGACTTCGGCTTTGATGCAACTGTTGGATCAATCGCAACCTGTAATACACTGTTTCTCCAGTAGAGGGCGTTAAACCCAACTTTAGTGGCAGTGGTGGCTGACAGAGGAACAGCTTTTCCTCACTGGTTCTGACAGCGGGGTCATGCCACAGCTAAATAAAAACCACCGTGTCGCCTCCTGTAACTTGCTGGGTTTGAGTCCTTGAGTGAGGCACAATGATCTACATGACGTTTAGTGGCAGCTGACCTCTGACCTTCACAGATATTAGTAATCGTTTAGTTAGCTGCTTATTTCTTTTTTCTCTCTAACACAATCAGTAAATAGTTGGTTGAACTGCAGTCAGAAGTCAAATAAATATTAAATAAGCTGCACCAACTGTTGCTGTTGCTGTTCAACTTTTTCTTTAGTAGATGGGGACTTGTTTTAAAACGTTAAAAAAAAGGCCTAGATCCAGGATTGTTTTGAAAAGTAGTTTTTTTATCCCCTGTTTGAAGCTAAAAGCTTCACTGTAGCTGTGAAGCTAAAGGTGTTAGCATGTACCCTGTCTGAAGTGGTCTAAAAAGGTGTGAATACTGTCTTTTCAAATCGCCTTTTTGGATTTCTGGTTTTCTGAAGACTCTGAAGACACTGGACCAGCTGTATGGAGCCATTTCATTTATTAATCTTTTTTATTGTCAGTTTTTTCCACGTTTTTAAACAGGTCCCCATTCACTTCACATGTTTTGGAGAATGCTGCTGCGCTATTTTGCTGTGAAGCTCCAGAAATGTACGAAACATCACCTGACTTCCTGTCGGCACGAGAGTGAGTGGACAATGACTGAATTTTCATATTGGGGTAAATGTTTCCTTTAAGAACCTAATGAGGCTCTTGTACGTCATGTGAATTCCATTTCAAGCTACTTTATATCTCTGCTTGACGACATTCCGATGAAAATATTGTACTTTTTACTCCACTGCATTTATATTACAGTAGCAGTTACAGGCTACTTTAAATGTGAAAAATGTGTTTACAAAACATATGTATTGTTATGATTTAAACTGACCAATAGTTAATGGCTATTATTTAGCTATATTTTAAAAGCTTAATACCTAGCTCTTTTACATATCATTGCATCAGTAATACTGATTAATCAATAATATAATAATATATAATATATATATGATAGTATAACAAGCACAGCGGGCATTTCTATGACTACTTTTACTTTAAGTATAATTTGCAGATCACACTTAATACTTTTTGCAGAGCTTTTACTTGTAGCTGAGTACTTTCATTTTACTCAAGTAAAGGATTAAATGCCTTTTGCACGTCGTTTGACTACATTTTCAAGAACTTTACATCACTGCTTCTCAGCCTGGGGTCGGGACCCCCTCAGGGGTCTCAAGATTATTTCCAGCGGTAGCCAGATGGTTGAGGAGGGCAAAAACAAACCAACATATTTTAGACTGAGGAATAGTATTTACATTACATTGCCAGTATCAGTGCTATAATTGTCCTTGAAACTGATTTTGATTGACCAATTATAATGAGTGTGTGTGCATGAGTTCTGATTGGAAATGCACTCAACCCCCCCTTCCACCACGTTTTTTTTTTTTCATTTTGTCACATTCAGGGTAGTGGTGGTGCTAATTTTTCTGGGGAGTCTGATGAAACAGACTTTGTGTGTGGTCTCTATTTATCCCACTTTCCCATTTATATAACTTAAAGGTACATTATGCGATTTTGCTTTTCAGAGCATGGACTGCTTTCAGAATGATTTTTTTGATGGCTCATTTGGCAAAGACGCTGCGACATCCAGCCTGCTGAAGACGGACTATGTGAAGACACTCAAATCAAGGAGGAAAACAAGAAGTAAGCGTGACCAACTGTGATATTATCAACTGCATTTGGTTGGAGTGACCTTGAATGCGCCAACATGGAAAGTGATGGATTAATAATCTCATTTCCCTATTGCTGATTGGACGTTGCATGTTTTCCCCCCTTTTATTTGCAGCTAAATGTCTGCTACACTTTGTATCCCTTCTTACATAAATAGCACTTTGAATTGAAGGATTCATCATAAATCATAAAGTAAGACTCAGTTATCTCGATGGGGCAGACTGGCGGCGGCGGCTCCTTTTTCTACACCACCACATGGATGTAACACCACAAACAAGTGTTTGCAGCTGCCACCGGCCCCAAACAAGCCAATCTGCATACACCACGACGCACACACACACACACACACACACACACAAACAAGAGAACACACAGCTTAGTCTTCATCAGGCAGCGTTGGCACAGCGCCCTGAGACATCGGCACACATCACGGGCACAAAGGAGGGAAGGAAACCCAGACACACACATACACACACTCACACACGCACACACACACACACAGACAAAAAAAGAAAGGAAGACAAAACAGAGAAAAGAGAAAGGAGCTGAAATAAGCAGAGAGGAAGAAACAAAGCGCAGCGGGCGACGGGACGGCAGAGAAATAAAGAAGACAAATCTGACAAAGCGTACCTCGTTTCTGATCCTCACCACACAGGGAGAGCAGGAGGGATGCTGCTCTTGATTGCTACTACTGGGTCCACCTGTCTGTCTGTCCGTCCGTCTGTCTGTCTGTCCTTCTGTCTGCCCCGATCTTTGTCTGTGTGTCTGTCTGTGCATCTGTGTGCCATCGGCATCTGTCTGTCTCAGGTTTTACTAATGTGTCTTTGTGTTACGCCGGGTCAGCGTCCTGGTGTTCTGTCACACTTTAATCTGCAGTTTATTGTTCTATCTGTGTGATTACCTGTCTGTCTGTCCGTCTGGATGTGTCCGTCTGTCGGTTTCGTGCATGTGACTCGGTTTGTTTCTCACATTTTCTGCATCTTTTGTCACCTACCTACCAGTCTGCTACTGTCTGCCTGTCTGTCTGCCACTGTCTGTCTGTCTGTCTGTCTGCCTGTCTGTCTGCGGCACTGCCCCTCTGCAAACACACACACTTCAGACACACATGGACAGGCAACCACATTAGACCCAACACCCCAACAAAAGCGAAAAATAGGCGCAGAGGAAACGCAGACGCCGCCGCAGGAAACAGGGGTGAACAGGGTGGGTATGCCAGGAGCCCCCACAAAGTTCAGCGGCCATCTTGGTGGACACGCAGCAGAGCACGACAAGCCAATGGAGGGAGAGCGAGAGATGCCCCGGCCGTCCCGGAGGTTCGGGGGCCACGAGCCAAGTCGGGCATCCCACAGCCCCGCCAGATTTCCTCTGTTCGCTCCCAGCATGCCTTGGCACGACGACGAGCGACTGCAATCACAAAACAGAGCAGAGACAGCAGAGAGGGAGGCAGAGGGGCTGGATCTCTGCCATGTCTTACTTGTAGTGAGTTAATGAAGCAAGAAAAGCCTGGACACACTTCAAGCATCAACTTTCACAAGCACGCACACAAACACACAATAACACGAGCCAGCACAGACAGCGGGCATATTGAACACGTCTTTTAGGTTTGACTTCAACATTTCCCCACCTCCTGCACAAACAAATAGCCCCAACAAAGGCAAACAGCCACCGCCAACCTGTCGGGAAAACCTGGACGCATTCATGTGCACTTGATGTCTTGATTCACGTTTAAGCGCTTCGTTGAGGGAGAAGGAACAAACAAACAAAAACACCCCCTAAAATATATTCATCGCCCTCAGCTTGGATTGCATTACGTACCTGGCGTGTAGGCGAGGCAGACCGGGCGGGTGGAGGGGAGGTGGTGTTGTTGTATTCAGCCGGGAGGGCAAAGAGGAAACCGAGAGATGGAAAACAAAGCAAGAGGAACAAAAGGCACAAGGAGCACGTTGCTTCAGAGATCCATCGTCTTACGCTTAATATTTCGAAGGTAGAGAAACTATCATGACAGACGCCATCGTATAATCATCCCTCAGACATCAAGACCACAAAGCAATTAAAGGTCCAGTGTGTTGGAGTAAGTAATGGAATATAATATTCATAACCATGTTTTCATTTGTGTTTAATCACCTGAAACTTAGGTTAAAATGAGCCTTTTATATCTACAGAGGGAGCGGGTCGTTTTAAGTTTTGTCTCTCCAGCCTTGATCAACAAGTTATTACATTTCTCAGGGAGCTTTAAAACAGACTCACAGGTCAGGCAGCACCACTGACAAACACGCGCCTGTCGTTTTTGAAAACCTCGATGAATCGTGATTTCAGTGGGGTTTTTTTTTAACTCCAGCTGACAGATTCAATCATCTATTATTCAATTGAACTTTAAAATACAATAATCAAGAAAAAATTGTCCTTTTTAACGTCTGGCTGTATGAACTGATTTCATCCTCTAACGTCAGGAGGAAACCAATTACATGGTAAAAAAAGAGTGTGGCTTGTCGAGACGTTATGACATAAATACAAGAATATGATTTAAATTAGCATAACTAGGCCTACTAATAAATTAAATGTTGGTAGATAGTGCAGAAGGTACAGCCTGGCCTGTCTGAAGCAAAAGACAGCCGTAAGAAGCTGAGAAAACACCCAGTTGTTTTAAAAAGTCGGCAGGTTTTGTTGCTTACTGTTGAAGAACGCTAGTTTTGAACCACCTCATGTTGTGATGGTAAGAGGAAACACGTAACAGCTTCCTTTGTGTTGTAATTCAACCTTTATTTTCTGGGAAAACTTCAGCCCGGTGGCAGAATGAATATCACAGTAAAGGCGAGGCTTATAGGGAACTAATCCATACATGAATGTGTAATTTTTCTACAAAAAGTTTTCTATTCCCAGTTTAAAGCTCCGGTATAGTTTTTTTTTTTCTGAATACATTTCAGCGGGAAACATTGTTCTTTTAACTAAACCACATTCATTTGTTGTTTCTACAAATGACTGTTTCATCCCCATTCATAAAACATGACCAGATTGTATTTGGATTTTTGCCTTTGATTGCAACAGTCCTGAAAGCTCTAATGGACAACAGGGTGTCTAATTCAAATGTGACCTAGCGGGACACTTACAAGGAAAAAAATGCACAGAAGGAAATTAAGCATTAGATTCTGGTGCTGTTGAAGGATTTTAATAATTGTTGAATCTCCCAGGCTGTGAAATCTGTGCATAAATACATCTCAACAGCAGAAGTCCACATCATTCGCTACACATTAATCACAGATGGCATTTTAATAGCATCAGATGTTGTGTTCTGATGGACATAACAAGTGGCCCATGCAACAGCTCTGTGAGAAACACATCAGTCTGCTAACATTTTAGCATTCTGCGCTATTTATCTTTCACAGCCTTGTTTATTTAAGTGTTTTGGTGCTCTGAGTTTCCACCCAATGCTCTTGTGGGCTGATGTTTGTGAGCCCACTTTCTGCCCATGCTAAGTCATTGTTAAGTCATAACTAAGAGATAGTGTCAAAATGATGAAAATAAAAATGGAAAAGATGGGACAAAAGTGGAAATTATGAGATAAAAAGTCATAATAAAAAAGGTAAAGTAGACATTTCTTGCCAACCCAAAGCATCAGTATTCAACGACATGGGAATCAAACTCAAGAATTTTCTTTCTCTAGAATTTTCTGCTCCAGCTTAAATAGATAAAGTTGAAAATATGAAATAAAAATCATTTTGAGATATAAGTTAACACATATCTCGTGATCATGACGTTTTATCTCATAACTACAACTTACCATGGGAATATTATTTTTTAAATCGATGCAAAATTGTCATTTTGCATGTAACTGGCAGAAATGGGCTGGGGAAAAAAACACAGCACATTTTATGGATGTTTCTTTTTTTTTATTTCCCTCAAAACAGGAAAAATTAAACTTTCCTCTGGTAAATTATTTCTCCACCGAGCAGCTGTTTTTAAATCAAATATTTACAAAAAGAAAAAAGAAAAAAAAAACACAACACAACACAGAGATTCAAATCATAAATATTCACAGTATTTGTTTTAAATTAATCATTCTCTTTTCATAAATCATCTTTATGCACTCCTGTGCTCCTGAGTGAGGCAAATCAAACTACCGACGGACCTGTCGTCAAAAGGTTTCTATCATGCAAGCTGTGAAATTTCAGGTTTAGTACATAAACCATAGTAGGTGGCAGTCCTGAGCGAGTACCGAGCATGTGCAAGTTCCTTGACCTTAAATTAAGCAAAGAGGTCCAAAGTTTCACATTTGTTTCTATTCACATTCATTTTCTTAAATAAATAAAGTGCTTTTCCTTCACAATTTGTTCACTTTCATTTTGGATGCTGCGTATGTGGTATAATGTGATACAAAAAGTATCCTGGGGAAACAAAAAGTCACAAAACTAATCCAGGCACTTTTAGGACAGAGAAATGAAAAACATAATTCAAGTATATTTAACTTTTTTTCCCCATGTAGCTCAAAATAACATAAGTGAGCAAAGCTTGGCACGTTCCTCCTCCTCTTTCCACTTATCTACCTCTTTACCGCTCCATTGTGCTCCTCCATCTCTGCTCTTCTTTGCCTTCTTGTGTTTGTGTTTCTTCAGCTCTCCTTCCTCCAGGAGCTCCGGGGCGCCTCGTCTCTTCTCCTCTCTGTGCTTCTTCTTCCGCTCTTTACTCCCGTCGCTGTCGTCGCTGCTCTCCTGGCTCGCCGATGTACTGACGCTGTTGCTGCTGGGCCTCTCCCCCTCCTCCAGCTCTCTCCCTCCGTACAGTTTATCACCATCGCCCTCCACTTTGCCCTCTTTTACTACCTTATCCACCCTGTTTCGCTTATATTCCCCCTTTTCTGCCTTGCTCTCATTTCTGTTTCTGCTCTGTGTTAATTCCCGACCAGGGCTGCTCATTCTGGGCTTCCTGAGCTCTGACCCTCCGGGGGATTCGGACTGGAGCTCTTTACCCCAGCTGTGGGAGAGGGAAGGAGGGGAGTGGCGGGTCCCTGTAGGCCTGTCTTGGCGCCTGTAGTTGCCTGATGTATCTCGGGGATTTTGGGAATGGTTCCTGTCTTTGCATTTCCAATCAGGGAACGTGTCTCGACATGTTCTGTGTGCATTTTGGTCAGGCGGTTCGCCGGCTCTGCTCATCGAGCCGCTGGAGGATTTCCCACCGGGACACCAGGAGCTCTTGTCGCCGCCCTGGTCGTCCCCCCGGTGCCTGTCTCTCTTCTCTCTGTCATGTGACGAGGAAGGGAGACTCTTGCTGCCGTGTCCCCTCTCTCTCTCCCTGTCCCTCCCTTTCCCTTCATCCCTCGTTTTCTCTTTAGATCTTTTGTTCTCTTTCTGCCTGTCCCTCGGCCTCTCGCTCTCCCTTCCTCTCTCTCTGTCCTTCGGTCTCTCCATCTCCGTCCTCCTCTCCCCGTCTCTCTCCGTAGATGAGGCGTTGTCGGGTCTGTCTTTGCCACTAGAGGGAGCCACACTTCTGGAGTTTTTCTCTCCTTCCCTTCCCTTCCCTCTGTCCCTCCCTCTCTCCCTTTCTTGAAGTCTCTGTTGTTCATTCTCTCTCTCCGTCTTCCTGTCGGCTGGCGTCTCCGCTGTCACAGACACAGATGATGATGATGATGGCGGCGGCAGCAGGAACACTGCAAGAGCCTTCTTCTGAACTTTGATCTCTGGTTGGTCCTGCTCTTCTTCCTCAGACTCTTCCTTCTCCCATTTGGAGTGAGGGACCTGAGACAGACAGCGAAGGCGTGACTGAGATGAAATGCACCTTTTATCTGTGCACGCATGTAGAAGTGCTTCTAAAACGTCTGACTCTTAAACATCATAAACAAAGCAAAACATCCTGCAGTTAAACCAACGAACAATTACTGTACAAGACACATAAGTTTTAAGAAAATATAAATGATTGTTAATCAATATTTGCAAGTTTTTTTTTTTACATTCTGGCTGAGTCACAATGTGACTGCGGGTTGATCTGGCCCCACATGCTGCTCTGATGGACAAACCTGTGTGAGAGCGAGATCCTCCTCCCTGTCAGCAGCTCTGTCCTGGGTGAACTCCTCCAGAGTTTTCATCACGGTCTTTGTCTCCTGATGATCCTTGTAAGTGCTGCATTTATCAAGCACACGGAACATTAAAATCAGCCTTATCTCTACTTGTAAAAATGGCTTTTAGGCTTTCATTAAGCACACTCCTGTGTTCTTAAGTTGGTAGACAACTGCATCTGTTAACTGACAGGCTTCATGTTTTTGAACAATCTGATAAGCCAATGACTTCTGTGCTATTTGGACAGGAAATCATCATACATAACAGTTATGTCCAACTGAATACAACTAATTATGTTCACATGATGATTGAATTACATGCTGATCATGGCATCTATTTTCAACATATAATTAAAGGTGCATTATGTAGTTTTGGGGATGACATTTTAATAAGAAAAGATCTTAATGACTTGTTTTGTTTTTTTGCCTCAACAAACAACATAAACAAATTGACCTTAAAGGACAAATACCAATTTCATACTGTTTCACTTTGTTTACATGTGGTGGACCCTGCCACCTTTCTAGCTTCAAACAGTGTTCTGTGGGTCTGACTTTCCATCTTATTTGGTTATTGAAAAATAAATATTATACCAGGTGGGAGCCAGTTTTACGTTTTGAGCCATTATTTCTCCTTCTCGTAAAATATCCTGACACTGCTTAATACTTGCTCACTTGGGATGGTGGGTTAGCTGCTAGCCATCGGCTACTATCAGAGTCAATTCCCATTGATCGTGGTTACCAGTCTGTAAAACAGTGCACCTAAATTAGTCAAACTGATTAATCAGTCCACCTCTAGTTTTTATTGGTAGCGGCAGAGCGCGCCATTCCAGTGGTGGATTCAGATGGCCTTTCTATGCGGTACCGAATCCAGCATTGCAGTTAGTAATTTTATTTCACTGGTATCAGCCTCATTGTTAACTGTTTACTCTCTGTAACATGGAACAGAGCCGTATCAGATCTCCTACTTGTGCTAGTTAACATTAAAGCGAAACATGGAGTAGCTCTAACTGTGAGGCAGTCATGGGAAATGTATTCATGGAAGATTAGCACAACGATGTTAATCATATATGTGTCTTTTCTGTATTTGTTGACATCAGTTTTAAAGACTGTGTGGTGTTATGGAACAAGAAGAACTTTAAAGGACAAAGCGGTAATATTCTGACCTGCCATCGTCCACCTTGGTGTTTGATCTGTCATGGTGGCTCTCGTCTCTGCTCCTCTGGGACTTGGACTTGGTCGTGCCTTCTTTTTCTTCTTCTTTCCCCATCCACCACTTTGTTCCCTCCATCAGCTCCTCCTTTGGCAGGTTTCCTCCCTCTGCCTTCTGCTTCTCCTTCTGGGGACCTGCGACTGACTCTTCCATCTCTTGACCTCCGCCGTCACTCCTCACTCTCCGATCTTTTTGGGTTCCCTCCCTCGCGCTCCTCCTCTCGTCATTTGACAGCTCTCGTCCTTCGCTGGCCTCCGTCCTGTCTCGTTCCTCCCACTGTTTCTTGCTCTCCTTCTTCTGATCCTCTGCTCCGCTGAAGGCATGATGCCATAAGTCCAAGTCCTCCTCCTCTCTATGCTCTTTTTTCTTCATGACTCTCTCATCGTCTCTGTGGGTATCTTTCTTCCATACTGGTTTTGCCTCTCTTTCTTCTGGTTTTAATTCTCCTTCAGGCTCACCTTCCTGGTTTCTGCTGGATTCCTTCTTTTCATTTACTTCAATTTCTGTGGTTCCCCTGTTTAACTTCTCTCCGTTACCAGTCGTCTCAATTTCTTCACTTGTTTTTGCTGCAAGGCTCTCGAAAGAAGACAAGTCCAGTTTTTCAGTGTTCTCTTCCTTCCTTTTTAAATCCAGGTTGATGTTGATGCTTATCTTCTTCTGTGGTTTCACCTTTATCCCTCCCTCCCAGATGTCCTGCTCCGTCAGAGGCCACGTCTTCTTCTCCTGCTTCTTCTCTGTGTTTTGTTTCTTTTCATCAGTTGGATTCAGGGATTCACTCTTGCGAGTCTCGGGGACCTCTGTGACTTTTGTTTTCAGACATTTGCTGCTTTGGGCCTCCACAGAGCTTCTCCGCTCGTCCTCTCCTTTTCTTTTTCGGTTCTTGTCTGATCGTGAGTCAGAGGCTCTGCTGCCTCCAGGGTTTCTGTACCTGTCTGTATCCACCCTGCCTGCACCTTTGCTGCGCCTTTCTTTGTGTCGTCTCTCCACATCCTGCTTTGAGTCAGAGTATTTGTCTCTTCTCGATCTTTTATCTATTTCCAAACTCCTTTGCTCTCTGCTTTTTCTTTCTTTATCCAAATGTTTACCTGGTTTCACGAGTGGTTGGACTGATTCTAAGGCCTCACTGGCAGTGACTTTGTCACGTACCGGGGTGCCATTCTTGTAGGCACTTGGTCCAGAGTTGTCACTCTTCTTGTCCTTTCTGCAGTCATCTCTTGAGTCAGGGGATGAGGACACCTCTCCTCTTTCCTTCTCATGTTTCTTCACGCTCCCTTGCTCATGTTTCGAGGTGCTGAAGTTCTCTGATTTCTTTGTAATAAGCTGCTTATCGTCTTTAGTTCTTTCCTGCAAATCCACTTCCTTACTGCCCTTTGTAAGTGCCCTCGGTGGAACTCCGTCTTCTGATGGGGTGGAGCGTCCATCAGTGGACGACTGAGACGGAGGGGAACGGCTGTCGTGGGACGAATGAGACGGAGAGGAGCGACTTTCGCTCGACGACTGAGGTGGCGTGGAGCGGCTGTCACTTGAAGAGTGAGATGGAGGGGAGCGGCTGTCGCTGGATGACTGGGATGGAGGGGAGCGTCCGTCCATCTGTCTACCTGGGAGTCGATTGCGTGAATTCAAGTTGGCGCGCGAGTGACTTCTGCTTTCTTCTCTTTCCACCCACTGAGGAGGAGGAGAGGGAGGGAGACCGAGGAGGGGAGGAGGCAACTGGTGGAAGTGACCGACGTAGCTTTTGAAATATTTCTCACACCACTCTTTGTACGCCTGCTTCCACTGCAGGTAGCGCTCTCTTTCCAGCTCCAGACCTCTGGTTTGATTTGCAGGCTGAGCGTTCAGGTGACCTCTCCCCTCGCCTCCTGTTTCCTTTTGAGGGTGTTCACCTCGCCTCCTGGAGCTGTACCTGCTCGAAGTGGACTTCTTGCTGTGATGCCGACTGTGATGGCTGGCTTTGTGGTGATCCGAGGGGGACTTGGACCTTGAACGGTAACCGACTCGAGGTGAAGACGACGAGGATGGCGTAGGGGAGCGCTTGTAACCGTAGCTGTAGGAGTGGGAGGAATGAGAGCGGGGATGGAGGTTTCTGTGGCGGGAGTAGGGTGAGTGGGGCCTGAAACAAAACAAAGAGAGAATATTCATGTCATATGTCACACACATTTTAAGACACTATTGTCTTGCTATTGCTTGAGTTTCTTCCATTTCTATTTCTCAATATGCTTGTCTACAAAAGAATGGGCTAAAGGAAACACAATTAATTCCATGTCTATTTTTAGAGATGCATGATATTGGATTTTTGCCGATATTTCCAAACTCATTTTGTCCGATTGCTGTTACTGAGACCTTTATATGCACACATTTCTTCCACCTCATTGCAGAGAACTTAAAGTCACCCATATAATACTTTTCAGAATTAACACATTCACTGGGCAAAAGAAAAAATGGTGTCTGTCCGAAAGGCATCATCTTATCGGCCTTACATATTGGCAGGAATGTTCATGTGTTTAATGTCAATATTTCATTTCACCCTAACACTTTATCAGACGATACTAATAGCGTGCCTTTACTATCTTACATCCCTATTTATTCCTTTTGACCATTAGTTTGGATAGTATCCTAAAGAGAAATAAACTGTATACCTTCTACAGTTTGACCGTATATATGTTGACTGATTAGCAACAAGGTACTTAAGCATAAATATGGCAAATACGGATTGAGGTAATTCACAGTAGAAACAGTGTCACTGATACATAGTTTGTCCACCAGAGAGCACTCACAAGTTGATTATTCAAGTGTAAAATGAAGACCAGCTCAGTATGTATCTGAAGAGATCTGTATCAACAATGTTTATATTACACATGAATGTATCACTGTAAGAACTGACTGGGATATAATATGTTGACTGCAGCTGAGTACCAGAGGTTCAGTTTCAAGGTAGGGCAACACACTAAACATGAGCGCTTGTTAGAAAATAGAATAATCACAAACAAAAAAAGGCACAAAATACCTTGATCTGCCCTGGGACCTGGATCGGGAGCGGGATCTGGACTTGCTCGACGAGCGAGAGTAGGAGTGGGAAGATTTGGACATTGAAGACTTTGAGCGAGACGAGGAGCGTCTGTAGATAGATCCTCTGTTAGGTGACCTAAGGGCAAAGAGAGAAGGATTGGCATGTGAGGGGAGATCTATATTACATATAATTATCAATACATTCTCCTCATACTGCGCAATACAACTGATTTATCAGACATCGGTTGTGTGTTTCATTTACCTTTCCTTCTTCTTTCTCTGATGCATGTACCAGTTCTGGGGGATGAGGGTAGGGATGGAGGAGCTGGAGGCAGAGGAGCAGAGGGAAGGGATAGGGGCACCCTGGGGGGTCGGGAGGGTCCAGACGGGCGTGGCAGGTGGGTATCCAGGGGGGTAACGGTTGTGAGGCTGCTGAGTGGCGAGGAACGTGTGGAAATGGGGCGAGGGAAAGAGAGGCGGAGGAGCTACTGGATATGAGGAGGAAGATGAGGAGGAGGGAGGCAGCTGCTGGTTGTTCAGTTCACTCCAGGCTGCGGGGGGACAACTTGAGGAGGAGGCTGCGCTGTGGGGGAGAGAGGAAATGACATCAGTGGATAGAAAAAAATACACACTAGGACCTTAGAAAACACACACACTTCACTAACCTTTCCCAGATTGTTGGTGGTCCAGGGTTTCTTTGGGCTGTACCTGTGGATTCAGGGATAAATGGGTTTATAGTATAATGAAAAGACAGACAGAGAGACTGCTTCTGAGTCACTCACCTGAGGAGGACTGCTGTGGATTCACTGTCTGGGGCTGTTCCTCCGCAGTGTGTTTAACCTGAGCAGACATCACAGATTTCATACGGAGAAACTTTGCAGCATGGATTAAGTTTGTCTGTGTAAGTGTGTGTGTGTGTGTGTGTGTGTGTGTGCGTGTGTGTGTGTGTCCTCACCATTGGTATCATCTGTGATGCAGCAGCAGTGGGATCTTCATGTGACACCAGCACAGAAGGTGCAGCAGCCGCTGAGTCATCATGTGTCCTCTCTTCAGGCTCCCTGAATAAACAGCAGATACATCACAGCACCACATCAATGCGACTGTTTGCGAGCTCTTCGAGCTCAAATCCACGGCGCCGCATTTAATCAGGGATTGCACCAAATGCTCATCTTCTGTGGGTACTTGAAGGCTGTACCCAAACAGACAACTCTGCTTGAGCATCGACTTTGTCATGAATAAAATAGAAAATCTAAAAAAATAAAATACATGTTTTTCCTTTGACCTACTGCATCGAGATTGTTTTGGTGAGGATCGCTAATTTTTCTAAATATTGGCTGTAGGGATGTCTGCCTTCTCTCGTGTGTAATGGAACCAGATGGCACTCAGCTTGTGGCGCTCAAAGAGCCAAAAGAAATAATTTGGAAAAACTCAACAGCAATGTCTCTTTGAAGAAATCCTGACCTGGGCAACAGATAATCCACTTACTATGTTGTGAGACGCTTCATGTAGGAACTATTTATTTTCTACTAAACTCGCCTGTCAGATCGATCTCCACATAGACGAAAGTGTGCATTTACTCATGCTTGTGATGGCAAGGGATGTAAATATTAATGGCTTCCTGCTTGGTAAGCTGTAACGTTAGCTAGCCTCTCATCCATGAGTAGATATATACTTAATTACCTTAGTTAGCTACCCTCTCATTCAAAAGTAGATATCTACTTAGTTAGCTTAGTTAGCTAGCTTCTCATAATGAGTAGATATCTACTCATGGATGAGAGGCTAGCTAACTAAGCTAGCTAATGTTACAGCTAATCAACAGGAGGCCATTAATGTTTACACCCTGTGCCGTCACAAACACACAACAAAACAATTTAGATGGATAATTAGCACTATGGGTAAGGAATTGTGTAATTTAGATACATATTTTTGGTTTTGGGGTGAACTGTTTTCAACCAGCCGAGGTGCCAGAGGTGCAAACATCACCCACACACACACACTGCACCCTGAAGTGACTTTACCTGTCAGATACCTCCAGGTGGCCTTGCGAAGGCTGGAGGAATGTGCTTGGCGTGTCAGAAGTAGGGGCGGGGCTTGATGCTGTAGGAGGCAGCCCACACACCTGAGACGATGACAGTGTGTCTGCAGTCTGTGCGCAGTACAGGAGAGGATCCTAACGAACAGAGGCAACAAGAATACAACAGGGATCAGAATATAACAGAGAAAGCAGAAAGAAAGTCAACGTAAATTACAATATACACGTATGATGTTTCATTCTTGTTCATTTAAATATTCAGTGTATCGTGTTTTCTAAGTGTTTCAAAGGTTTCAAGAAGAGAATTATTACTCTGAGATCTGACAAAACGTGATTTCGAAAGAGAACTGTAATTATTTGCTCTTGAGTCATGCGCTAGTCTTTGTCTGTCTGCCTCCCAGATGAAACACATCATTACAAGGATCACCTGCTGGCTGTGGGTCGACTGGTAAGGCTTCTGTGGTTGGATCTGCACGGTTGGAAGCGGCGGGGTGGGGACAGGGCTCGGCGTCGGGGTTGGATTTTGGGATTGGGAGCTACCACACTTTCCTCTTTTAGATTGACCTTGCTCTTTCTTGAAAGTGTTCACAGCCTGCGTTGGGAGGAACAATAGAAGGCTTCTGGTCAAACACTACCCCCAATTTATTTCATTGTCTCCGTACATATTCTCCATTTGTTTCTCAACTCACCTGCCGGAGAAATTTATTGGGTATCAGGGTATCAGGGGAGACATCTGATTTGCCACAAGTGGAGCAGACATGGTCCTCTGAATCCAGCAAAGCAGTGCGAACACCTGACGAAGAGATAAAATGGTTTTCTATACAATAATGAAGGCAGAATATCCTGGATATGTGCACGGCTATATTGTGCTGTTGATGTCATCTGGCCTCGCAGTGATCAGGGGTGAGGCTGTGGTAACGTGTTTCCACCCATACACCCATCTCAACATGACGTGGTCGTGATGTTTCACCACCTTTTTATAACATTAAAAACAAACTTGTAGGAATAATGAACACTCGAACATGCAACACTGTGATAGAAACTAAAATGAAAGAAAACTTCCACCTTTATACATGTCAGTGGTTTAAACATTCAAAATCGGCTAATCCAATTGAGCTGGTTCTTTAATTTGGGGAGTTACCAAGTAACTAATATGGATTTAGCATCAAATAATGACTTATTCCTTCACCCTCAAAGAACTGGAAAGCCACCAGCAGCAAAAAAATAGCTGTTGTCTTAAAGTGATTCATAACTTTTGAACCGCTCACCTATCCATATTCTTTTAAAACTCATGTAAAGCAGGTTAAGGGGCATTAAGGGGCTCTGTAGTGAAAGTTATTGAACCATCACATTCTGCAGCACTGATTCGTCAAGGAAACTCTTTCCTGCTTTTGTTGTTTATTTTCATTTGGTAACATATTCTCTGAAAAAAGTCACTTTGGAATGTTCCTCTGCTTTGATTTACTAACTTCTTAGGACACAACAACAGGATCTACATGGCCTGTAAATAAAATACTGGATTATAAATATTTTTCACTGAAAAACAGCCAGAATAATATTAAAATAAATGGCTGTAACTTGCTTAATCAGATATAGAAAAAAAAATTGAATTCTGAAACATCAAAGTATATGTAAGTAAAAAAAAAACTAAACTTCCTGTCTGAGGTTCTGTCTGAGAACAATTCTGGTCATTTCAAACCTTCTCAGCCAAACTAAATGTAAAATGAAACTTAAGGTTCTCCTGAATACATTGATGTGTGGCACTTGATGCCGACTGCTAGAACAGAGTAATAAAAACAAAAGAATTACAGGAGAGCATCCCAAAAATTGTTCTAGGTCCTTAAGGATTAAAGTTTGTGTGTGTGTTTGTGGCAGACACTCACAGTCGTCGCAGTAGCTGTTTCCACAGCACGGTATGACCACAGCGTCACTCAGCAGGTCATGACAGATGAGACAGAGGAGTTCGCTGGGGACAGGATCCTCCTCGTCTTCTGGTTCTAGCTGCTCCTGAGGAACAAACGGAGGCTTCTCCTTCTTGCCGATGGCGTACGCCTTACTACAAACAAACAGTTCACACACTGAGTTTTATGGGTTTGGAGGATGCCTTTAACCAGAATGACTGTTAAAAGGGTATGGTTGACAACTGTCAGCTGATGGGCACAAACAGTCTTGCTAATTGTGCTTATGATGATTCAGTTAAACAGGCCTCAGGATATGTACCAGGATTTCAGAAAGAGGCCTCTCTCTCTATTGGAGAGAACCAAGTAGAAAATCTAGTTGCCTCGTTTAAACACTCAGCTTATTACTATGTTTTGCTTTCATCACAGATATGATGCATTTATACAATTTACAGTTATCATTTATGGATTGGGCTTAGAGTCAAACATGAGGGCAATTATTAACTTTCAAATGAGCAAGTTTTGCCTGTAAAGCTCTGCAAAGTAAAAAAGCCAGAGGTCCACGCCAAAGGGATTTACTCTCTCCCACAGGAAACACTGCTTCTGCACTGCCTGATTGGGAGTCAAGCCTTTACATTTGTAGCTTATGTGCGTCACTATGTTACAGGCATTATATAAATACATATATATATTTATTATAAAATATATACACTCAAGTCAGTCAGCAGACATACAGTTGCTACTGCTCTAGCTGCGTTATTTTAGATCACACTACCTTGCTCAGCATGACCCACCCTTCTCTGCCTCTGAATGGCTACGTACTACCCATTAAGTAACGTTGGTGTTCAAGACACAGTGTGTAAAGGGATGCTATTTATACACCTGAAAATTAACATAATATGGCCTCTTTAAAATAACTGTAACTTCAGTAAGAGGGTAGGTTCACAGCTTTAAATGCATGTTTACTTCAAAATACAAGTTTTCAACACATAACATTGTTGTGACCTGGGATTTGTATTTACGACAACGGTGTTGCACTCAGAAACTGTGGAGGGTGCCAAATCACACAAAATGTCAATTTCTGCTAGCCAGAGCCTTACATTTAACAGACAGATATGAGAGTGGTGTTGATTTTGACACACAAAAATGTAATCTTTAGTCTCACGCGTGTATGGCAGGAATGGCGTAATGTCCAGAGTTGGTCAGCATGGCTCCCTTTATGCTTGGATCGTCCACCTCCACCATGAAGGAACGAGGGATGCCTGTGCTTTTCTTCAATCTCGGAAGGGCCTCGAAGTTTTTATCCTGCTGCAAAACACACATGCAGGTAATGCTAGGTTTACAGTGCACACATGCAAACAACACAGTCACACACAAATTGTTTGCTTGCAACCGAAACTGCCTACATGTTCTGGTCTTACTCCGGTAGTGGGGCAGTTCCTGATGTGGTGTCCTGTAGTTCCACAGCGGTAACAGGTGTAGTTCGATGGAAGAGCAGCACCAAACTTCTTGTTGTAACTGGAGACAGGAAAAGACGGATGAAGAAAGGAAATTATAGAAAACCAAGGAGGATGAAAGTTAATTAAGGTGAATAATTAAAATAATGTACAACGTGCTGGAAGACTGAGGAAGAAAATGCAATAGAGTAATGAAAGCCAAGAGAGAAAAAGTGATGCATCATGACATGGAGAGAGAAAGAAAAGGAAAAAGAAAGAAAAGACAAGGAAGAGAGATGAGGAAGAGATCTGAGGGCATTAAAGGAAATGACTCACTTCATGGATTCGTAGATGGACTGATTTAACACAACTTTGATCTTATCCTCCTCCGACACGTCCGCATCTGCCAGGTTGGCCATCTGCATGTACAGACATGGATTTACGTGAGCAGACACAAAGACAGCAGGTCAAATCTGAGCATCGGTGACTCGCACAATCCAGGATAAATATGTAGAAGCTGAATAACATGTATGTAGGTGAATATACCTTGGAAAAAAGAGGTAAGGCTCTGGTAGAACTCTGCTCCTCCATCTGTTATAATTAAACACAAAATCAGTTTCACAGATGACGCGACAACAGCCTCCGAATTACGTGTCTTGGGATAAGATTGCGAGCTCTGATTATATATATGTTTTGGAAAAGAAACACTGTGAAGGTTTACCAGAAAATACACACAGTTGATTCAAAAAGATGCTCAAGGTTTTATTCCAACAGAAGACCATTTGTCCTGCTAAACTTCATGCTTTAGCCCGGGTATCATTTGTGCGTTTGAGCCGAGATATAATTCACACCAGCATCCAGCAGTGATTTTCATACAGAGTGGATGATAAATGTCTGCTCTCATCCCAAGATTACCGCCTCAGCTGTTCCTGCCAACTCCCTTCTCATCCCAACTCCCTTCTCATCCCTCCTCACTGAAAATGAAGGAGCCAACAATATAATGCTCCCATGTTTTTTTCCAGAACCTGTTCTTGGTTTGTTCATTTTACTAGCATGGATGGTTATGTTGATCTGCTGGTTGGCTGTCCCAGAAATCTGGTCCATATTAGAGTCCAGCGTACATGTTGTCTAATTTGCACAATGTTTCCATGTGCAATGAAAATACATTTTAGACCAAAATAATCATAAATGATGCTTCCAATAATTTTTTTTTAATAAAAAAAAACTGATGTATTGGCAGATACATAGACATCAGAGTTTTATACTCCATTATATCAGTACTGGCACTGGACCCAAAAATCGAGCATCAATCGGGCTCTGGTCAATCGGGAAAAGGTTGGCCACCAGTCAAATTCATACTCAAGACAATTAGGGGGCAGCATATCACCAGGGTAACAGCTAACTGTAGCAGCGGTTTTTAGCTAGTTAGCTGGGCAGCTAGTGATCCAGACGTGGAGAATCAGAATCAGAATCAGCACACTTTATTAATCCCTGTGGGGGAATTGTTTGAGTGCAAAGCATAAGGGAAGTGTTCATGTTCATCTGTTTAGCTTTGGACCAGAAAAGGCTGGGGCTAACTGGTTAGCATGCTAACTTTAGTACATAAGATTTTGTATCTCTCCAACACAATATATATGTAATAATGTCAAAAATGTTGTTTCTTCACATTCTGTTGATAATTTGAGTAAATGTTTGAGTATTGCACCTTTATCTATTGGATGGAGCTGAAATTATTATTATTATTTTTTTTTTTTATATATGAACAGTCATGATCCCCATATGATGAACCCCAAAGACTTTGGTGATCACCTGACTTTTTCACAAAGCGCCACCATGAGGTTGGCATTTTCATGAAATTTTGCACAGATCCCCTCCAGGGTGATACCAATCATACCACCCATCATTTAAACATTTTGAAACTGTCCACTACTTAGATTTATGGCCTAATACCCGCAATAAACACGCTACAAGGCTAGAGTAACACAGTGATCATGCTTTACATTATACCTGCTGAACATCAGCATGTTAAATGCATTAGCTTTGGTAAAGTTACAGATCTGCCGCAGAGATTTACATTATTATACAAAGCTGTTAAATACACCTTAGTGTTTAATTTACGATCCAATCTGTTGGAATATAGAGCCAAACCAAAAAAACTATGTATATACACACACACTGTAGTGTATATATTATATAAACATTATATTGTTCATGGCAGTACGACAGATGTCCGGCTTTATTAAAACTCAGACAAATCTCACAAAAGAAGCTATCAAAGATGTATTATTGGAAATCTAGGATGCAGTATTTTGGAACTTGGGGACTAGAGGTCATGATACCTCTGCCTCCACTGCTTTGATTTTAACTTCTCTTTTTAAAATATGGATTTTTTGAGATCTCCAGCTGTGTGAAAGAGCAATACTAAATCTCTGGAGTTAAACCCTTAAAAGCTTGTCCGATGGTCAGTGCGATTCCTCTAACAACATTATTCAGCTCAATGTGTCTTTCCTGCAAAGGAAAAATGTGTACAAAAGACTTTAACCATCGATCTGAAATGTTCAATGATGACAATTAGGGATGTGTCTGTTAAATGTGTTATCTGAGGTATCGACTTTGGTAGTGTATCAGTGTCTTTCTCTCTCTGGTGAAGTCAAACACATAATCAATACATAAGACAGCTTCATACAAACGACTTTATTGGTAGAAAAACACAAAAGGAAAAAAAATGTGCAGTCCAACAGACTCAACGTACTGAGAAGAGTGGTAGACAGTTCTCCTACTGAGAAACCAGAGACAAAATCAGGTCAGGTCAGAGCACACTAATTCAGACTGGAGCAAGTTAAAGCTTTTGATCAGAAACAAATCTGCACTACAAGAACTCGGCATGAAAGAAAAATGATGCACGATTTGGTCTCTGAGGACTAATTTTTGGTCCTACATTAAAAGATAAGACATTGTTTACCGTTATAAGAAGGGAGGTGACATCATATTCCTTTGTTGGTTTTTATCTCAAATGCATTAAGACATAATTTCTTGACAGGATATGAAGATTTTGGTTGGTGTTAATCAATAATAAATGTTCCATCAGCATTTTTTCACTTCACTATAGTAGATTTAGATTATCCTGATGCTAAATTATTCATTTTGACACATTCATTTTTTCTGTGGATGGTGGACACTAATCTTATCTGCGGACCAAATAAATTCCAATGTACTAAATAAAACACTGCCATTAATTTAAAGAGGAAGTTCAACCACAAATTCAATTTAGTCATTATCTACTCAGCCTCTTGCCAATAGAAAGTCGGGTAACTTAATGTAGCCCACAAAACATTTCTGGAGCTTCACAGCAAATCCTTGTTGATTTGTTTTTTTAAATATAAAAACAATCCGAAAAAAAGATGAAAAAATATTAAATGGCTTTATACATCTCGTCCAACATAATTCTAATCTCCAAAAGCCCCAAGATCCCAAACTGATTTTAAAAAGACATTACTACACAAGGCATTATTACAACACCTTGCCAAGCTTGTGTACCCACTGCAAGCTTGGGGTATGCTAATATTTTACGCTTAGCAACTACAGTGACGATCTCAGCTTCAAAGAAGTATGTAAATAATGTGTTTTCAAATCAATTTGGGATCTCGAGGCTTCTGGACACTTGGATTACGCCAGCCAAACTGTATGGAGACATTTTATGTTTATGTTTAGAGGAGAATGCCGTTTGATATGCAGCTCCGGTAATGTTTCATCAGGGTGAGGCTGAGTGGATAATGACCAAATTTTCATTTTTGGGTGAATTGTTCCTTTAAAGACTTCACCAGCACAGCTATTGATGAAGGCTAATAAATTAATGTATACATCTCCAAATACTATGAGATGTCTGAGAGCATCTGAGCAAGTGCTGCAGCAGCTTGTGAAGAAGAAACTGCAGGACACCGACCGTCAGCAGCTCCAACATCATACAGCAACGGTTGGGTTTATCAGTCTTTAATAGCTGGTCTGCATGATAAAGTCTGACCCGCCCAAACAGCTCCTACCACCCACAGACAGATACTGAATGACTGTCAACAATGAACACTGACTGGTGACACAGCAGTTTGTTAAATTAACAGCTGAGGGCCTTTATAAGAGGTAACACATGCAGGTGTTTTACCCTTTTGGTTGCGCATATGGCACTGGTTAAACTGAAAACTTGTACACTGTTTACTTGCAAATACTACATTTTTACTCATCGTCAGCAGCTCTCTGTAAATCAAATACTAAGTACGACTTCCTCTTTGCGACAGGAACTCAAAGTGCAATAGAGGAAACAGAGGCTTTCTGTGAATTTGATTGCGGTTTCATTTGTTTAACCCAATCGTACCACAGTACACATTCAACTAATGTTCAATCACAGACACTAGACCAGACAGTAACACTGTGTGTGTTTAGTGGAGCTGCAGCAGAAAAAAATGCAGTGGGATGTGGTTTGGTTTACGTACTGCTTTGAGGGCTCCAAAAGCGTGGTGATGCTGGCCGTCTGATCGCTCACTAAAACACAAAGGGAAACCTTTTTTAGATAAGTTGTCCAGGACAATCTAACACTGGTAACAAAGATAAGGGATAAAATAACATAAAAACAGTTGTGTATCCAAGAGGACATTTTTCTGGCACTACTTCATATCAAGAAACAGTGTAAAATAAAAGTTTAAACCAATCTTTAAAGTTAATCACACATCTAATGAAAACCAGCATTATTAGAAAATTTTTATTTTTTTATTTTCTTTTATAAAGAAGTCAGCAAGAGGGTCCCTGGCTCCTCTGGGTGGGCACCCACGGCACACCAACACATTGTACCTGTGGCTCTGGATTTCAACATGAGACTTTGAGATGTCCTACATTACCCACAAAGACCCTAAATAATGAATTCTAAGCTGAGAATCAGGTAGGTGTGTATAAAAGTTTAGTAAAGCCAGCTTTATAGGGTAAGTGAGTTGCAAGATGTACTTGCCGGATGTTGCATTTTACTCGCCTCAGACAATTGCCAAATCCTAACTGTTGAGCCCTGAATTTGTTAGCTTTTATCATGTAAAAGTACAACTTCAAGATATGATGGCAATCTGGCAAAGTCAGGCAAACATTTTTCTTCTTTTATGTCTAACCTGTAGCTTATATGTGAAAACACTATTATTTTAGCTGAAGAAACATTGTTTTTATATGAACGATTTCCTACTATGTGTTTTCAGCATTGATGCAAAACGGTGACTCTAGGAAGAGTACCTTCCTTTCATGATTCTGAAGCTCTGAAAACCAAAACCTGAGGTTTACTGTTGTTCTTCAATCTTTTTTTAAAATTCTTTTTTCAGTTGCGTTTTAAATGGAAGTAAACAGGACTCAAAGTTAAGGCCTTTGAAGCTGAGCGACTGTCGGCCTGTCTGTGCAGGTGGAGAGTCGGTTTGCTGCATTTAATCTTGTGGGCAGTCATGCTGCAGCCGCACCACTCTTTAGCCCTCATTCCTCCCCCCCGTCTGCATGTTGCTGACGGGGCTAATCACATGACCGCCAGTTGGTTCCAGTGAGGTCTTTTCCTGCCTTCAATGCATAAAACCCACAACACCGCTGCCTCTCCTGTCTAAGCCCGACTAATATCTGGGTAATCCCTCTGAACGTCACGGTGGAGATTCAGTTCTAGTCTCTCCTCTTTTCCTGTGAGCAGAATTATCATGGAAATGTTATGAAAAACACCCTGTCTTCTCAAATACTGGCCATCAGCTGAAGGAATCACACTTATCCTCATTACAACACTACAGGTAGACTTGTAGGTGCCAGGTGGTGGCTCCTGAAGGCAGGGTGGAGACTTTGCAGTGGCAGGGATATCAACACTACTCACAATGCAGGAATTCAACAGCACTTACGTGTTTCGGGTCTTGCTGTGCGAGCCGGACTTGACTCCGCTGTTGGGGATCCTCCTGACGATAACCGAGGAGCCTTTGGGGATCAGACCTTCTTCATCTGTGTACTCTGAGTGAGACAGATGGAAGAAATGAGGGTTTAGAGGGGAAGGGTTAGCTCACACAAAATGATTTGAGTTGGGATTTTGGAGAGGCAAGTGCATATTTACTTTCACAAAAATAACTCTCATCTTCAGGGTTACTGAGAAATCATGCTCCCTTTGCTGGCACTGAGTAAATTTGAGATTTAATCTTAGGTACAGTCTTAAACAACGAGTCTGAGACTTTAACAAGAAGGATTCTAGTCCATGTCTCAGTCTTGGTTTCGTAAATCTACAGCAACAATTACTTATTAGGGATGTTTATGATCAATGACAATCAGAGACGGGCACAAATAAATCAAAGAGTATTTTACAATAACAGATTACAGATACTTGGTCTTCAAATATATAAAACACCATATACTGGCATGAGAAAATTTATTTAATTAAAATACATGTCATTTGTCAGTAAAAAAATACAAAAAGACATTTGACACAAACTGATATGACATTTTAGTCATTTAGTCGCCTCAGTATGGGTTGGATTTTGGTGCCAGTTGTTTTGGCAGACAGGAGCCTCGTAATCAAAATGAAGTCATTATTTTGCCTTATTGAATTTAAAATTCAGGTAACCTTTTGCCCTTTATCTGTTGTTTTAACTCCTGATGTAGCCGACTCTGATTTTACATCAAACATAGTTCATGTTAGTGTTAAAAACAGTTTTCTAATGGAAAAGGTTCCAACATATTTCATATGATTAATTGAGAATTGATTGTTAAGACAGCGGATAATTGAATAATGAAATAACTTTATAAATTCATAATAATGATAAATACGTTTACTAGTCAACTGATTTTTTTTTTGATTCATTACATTTCATCTATCAGATGCTCTATAATATTAAAAGAAATCAAAACTAAATTGAAGTGAATTAGAAGCCCTTTTTCCATAAGAAATCACTTCAAACAATTCCTGGATTATCAAAATAGTTGCGGATTAAGTACATACTTACATATTATTGTACTTTTCAATTGTTACTTTCAGGTATTTTTCTATTTCTTTTCAGTTTTCTGTCACTGTTTGATCGTTTGATCTGTATATCACTCATTTTATTCTTTTGCCTTCCATAATGCCCTCTTCTTCTCAACTTGGTGTTTACTTTATCTGTTCTTTAAACTCCTAATGAGGCTCTGATTTTGCATCAAACATAGAAATACTGGGTTTACTTGGACGTTTCCTTCATTACTGATCCCCATTATTAATTTTTTCCCATTTTGTGTGAGGCTCAGTTGTAATCTTATGGTCATGGCCAGGCTCGTGCTCCCTACCACACCTGTGCTATTTTTAACACATCTCATGTGCGAGGACCTCTACATGCATGCTGCCACCGGCCCGGGCTGATCCACCACCAGCAGGCCGCCTAATGAACGGCGTGAAGCGTAAATGCAGCAGGAATGTGTCCCATTCATTAGCCCCCCTTTTGTCAGAGCTTGACTTTTCTGGACCCCCCGTCGAGCTGAAAGAGGTGACGCAAAAAAAACACTCTGCCACCGGCCAGCTGTCAAACAAAAAAAAAACCTTGAACCACGTGTTTTCTTCCAAAGTTCAAACAGTCGAGACAAACACACTCCTATCAGTCTGTGTGATATTACCTTCCTTGGTTTGTGCGTTGGTGATCTGCAGGTCGCAGTCCCCTGCTCGCAGCTTCTCCCTGCCCATGATCTGCCTCTTCAGGTCCTTCAGCGTGATGTGCGGGCCGTCAAACACCACCGTGTCGTAGCTGAGTTTGGAGGAGAATTTATAATGAACATGAGTCATGCTGGAATGAAACAAAAAGAAAGCTCGCCCCACACTGTCAGACAACCGACAGCTGTCACTTTCTCGGTGCTGGCTGAACCCTGTTAGTTGCTATGGGAGAACAAAGTTAGCTAACTAGCCGGCGTTAGCAGCGTCGAGCGTCACAGGTCTATGGAGCTACGTCGTCCGTGAACAACTGAGCGATAAAGTGGCGTTCACAGGATGACATTTCCCGGCGTCTGGCGGAAGAGCGGCGGGGAGGCAAACCGAAGCCACCTCAGTCCGTTTCGAGTCTAACTTCAACTTTTATTCCTGCCAAAAACGCTCAACTGTTCGCTGACAGAAACCACCAGCTGTTTCCGCAGGCAACGGCTCGTCAGCACAGTGCACGCACCGTCTGATGCTGCGTTCACGTGGTGCCCGCACGCTCCGACCTCCTCCACTCCTGTTGACTTTTGCCTGTCGCTCGAAACATCCTGTATCGATTTTATAGTTATTATTAATGTATTAAAAAGTATTGTTTCATGCGTATGTGCTCTAGGACGCTGTTGTTGTTTTTTTTTAACAAGGGGCTTTATATGTAGTAGGTGTTTTATGATTGTTTTGACGTGATCTGATTTTAGTTTATTCTTTGCAAATACTTCGCATTCAGGGTCCAGATAAAAGATCGGAGTTTCCAAAGAATAACTTGCATAAAAAAAGAGAAATTATGGTTTACAAGAGCAAATAATAATATATTCACTGCAACAGTGTCTCCACAACTGAATCTGTAGCCTGTGCTAAACCTTATGTTTGATATAACCAAGATAATTTCATTTTCTGAAATTATCGTCTTCTTCTTCTTCTTCTTCTTCTTCTTCTTCTTACTATTATTATTTCATCATTATTAGAAAAAAGTTAAGCACATGTCGGTGAAAACTGGCCGATAAAAGTAGTCTAAACATTACTGACGTTTTATTGTCTCACTAAGAGATGAAGTTAAATAGTTTTGCTATGTCATTGGGATGAAAACATTTTTGGCCTGCATAGCATTCCCATCAATAATATGCAGCCTAGTGTCATACAAGAAGAGAAAAAATGTCCACACATACACAGCCACTTACATACACATGTGTGATAATGCCTAAAAACAACTGTGTATTTTTACACTTACTGCTAACTATGCAGGTTGGAATTAAGATTTTTACATGTTTTTCTCTCTACCCATGAAGGCAACACTGTGATCCACGCTCAGAGCGGTGCACCTGTCTGGGCTCAGGGGACAACACGCAGCCTGGCTCAGATGAAACCACATTTACACCTAATAAAGATTATATTTATCGCCTCCGCTTGTCCACTCCTTCTGTTAGAGTTGTGATTGTTGATTTATGTCATTTTTAAAATTGCATTGTAATCCCCATTGGCAAACTCACTCCAAAGCAGCCACGCTCATTGGGATTTAGGTACACAGCAGAAAAAGAGAACCTACATTATTATTATTTTTTAATTACAAAAGCAACAACATGTGCATAACTCTAGGCTGAAATGATGACTGTAAGTAGTTCTGTTGCTTGTGTAGCCTAAAACCACACTAGAGGGAGACAATGTACCATTTATGACACAGATACGTGTGTGTGTGTGTGTGTGTGTGTTAGCTGAGCTGTGCTGCAGTGTGTAGTTGTTCTGTCAGGTTCATACTTTGACACCTTCGGCCCAAAGGCCATTGAAAAACAATGCCTAATTGTCCTCAGCTGAAATAAAGCCCTCTGTCACCTGACAGAGCTGTTTGAGACAGCACTGACCTCTCCTCTCCCACCAGGCTCCTGCAGGGAGAACGAGGATGCCATTGACATTCAGTCAGCATGTGTGTGTGATTGAGGTACAAGCAGAAATTAATATTCCAGATCCAACTGTAATGATCTCTTTCATTACAGTTGGATTTAATACGATTTGGACTGCCTGAAATGCCAGTTAGACATATCAACAATTACATTGGTGGTATGAAGCCCAGAGTTGAATCTTGGCATCACAATTTCTTTTTTATTTCCAGTAATTAGCTCTACATTTTCACTATCGATATATTCATTTTTAAATTTGTTATTTTCCACGAAGCAATTCCTTGACGATTTCAGAAATATGCCTTTTTTTGCTTTTGTGCTGAGATAAATGAAAAAAAAAATATAAGATCTGTGCGGTAAGCGGGAAGCTCCAGTCAATAGCCAGATAGCTTGGCTTAGCATAGAGACTGGAAACAGTAGGAAAACAGCTGGTTTGGCTCTGTCTGAAGTTAACAGAGGCCACCTACAGACACCTATGGGCCACCTACCACACATCTCAGTAGTTTAATCTGCACAGAAGCTGTAATGTCGGCCGTAAAGAGACAGTTAGTCATTCTATAGACGGTAAATCTGCCAGGGTATAGACCGAGCCTTAGCTGTAATGTTTAAAGATACATAGACAAACACTGCTGTCCGACTGATTCGACTATGCTTGATTATGCTTGTTTTTATTTAGCCGAGGCTTCAGTGTTGCTAGCGTCTTTGATATCCAGCCTCCACAACAGGGACCTTACATTGATTAAATTATTAATGAGACATTACAGCACCGAACGTGCATTTCAGATGATGTAAAGAGAGAGATGTAAAGATACACTTGGATACACTGAACAAAATGGCTATTAAATTGTATGTAAACTCCTGCGTGGTGTGTGGGGTTTGTGTCTGGAAGTGATCTAACAAACACTTTGAGTGGTTCTATTTCTTCGGCTGGGAGCAGTTGCCGGTGGAAACATTGGCATGCCAACTCCTTAATGCTGACAACCCAGTAATGCAATGGTCTCTACAGCTAGCAGTGAAAATGCCAATGGATAATGACGTGTACGTCTGAAATCTCCATTTGCAGCTCATAACTGAATAACACGGTTAACACAGGTAGAAAAAAAAAGGGAGTGAATCCAAAATGATTACACTTTGGTTTTTACACATTAAAAAAGAGCTATAATGTGCTCAGATGCCACCGTGGGACACCTTATGCTAAGCTAAGCTAACCGGCTGCTGGCTACAGCTGTATAGGCCACTGTAAATGCATGAGAGTGCTATCAAGTGTCTTATCTAACACACCTGGAAGGCAAATAAGAAGAGATTGACACATTTCAATGTGTTATTAGTCAAATCAAAGAAAAATATGACCTAAGCTAAAACGAGTGTGCCAGAGGACTCGCGCCTCGGCACTGAAGGGAGGAAGACGAGAGGTGAAGAAAGAGCACGAGTGATAAAGTAGCTCGGGAAGGAGGAATCTTCTCTGACATCATCACTACAGGTTGGTCGTGATGACACACGCGCGCGCACACACACACACACACACACACACACACACACACACACACACAGAGGAAACACGCTGATTGGTTGGATTCAGATAAATGGAGGGAGAGAAAGGAGAGATGAGAGAGGAGTGTTTGAGGAAGCGTTGTGCACTCCGTCTCCTCCGTCTCCCCCCACCCTCTCCCTCTCACTCGTGCCTGCTCTGCTCAGAGGAGGGATTTGCCCTATCTTCCCTGGCTTAGCGCACCATTGTGAAAGCAGTGGGAGGATGGAGAGATGCAGAAGGAGAGAGAGGGAGAGAGGATGAAAGGGAAACAGCTGCTGCCTTTAAACTGATGTTCTTCTTATCGTGATATGATACAGGACATGTTCAGTGACTCAGCCATCAAAGGGCTGCTGGGAAACAATTACATTTCTCAGCTTTAAGTGTGTGTGTGTGTGTGTGTGTGTGTGTGTGTGTGTGCATGTGTAAATTATGGATGGGAAATGATGTGTTTATTATATTATCACTGTGTTTGTGTGTTTGATCTGTGGGAAGTTTGATTAACTAATTGAAATTTTTCAAAAAGGGCCAAAGGTGGATTTTTATTTCTTCAAATTTAAATGTGTTCTTTAGCGAATCGAAATGGTCTTCAATATTGTGTAGAGGTATATGATAATGCATGTGATCTCATAATGACAATACTGTGTGTTTACATGCTAGAGTGAGTTTTATTGGGACATATAATTTCCAAACATTTCATTTCATTTTTCTCGGCCCTTCCCTCATCCTCCCCTCCACCTTACACTCCTTCCTTCCTGTCTTTCTGCTTGAGCAGCATTCACAGCTCCAAGGCTTTTTTTCTTCACACTGCAGATGGCCATAGTGTTACTCCACTCAAGGCGCACACACACGTGCACACACACACACACACACACACGCACGACACTGCTCTCTTTGTCAGTGACAATGGTTCAGAGTGCTCTTCACTCAGTTTGCCCTTCTTAGAGAACCCAAGTGTCTCTCGTCCTCAGAAACTCAACTCGCTGAAGATTTGTCGACCCAGTCTGGCACCGATCCGATGCTTTGTGTCTTCGACTTCACTGCGTGCCATCAACAGTGGACGGAGGAAAAGCATTTTTGGTGCCAGTCGGTCAGTTTATCCACCGCTTTGTTGGACAGACTGAAGCGTCTCTTAATTTCGCCGAATGAGTTGGCAAAACATTCGGTAGAGACGTTCCCAGATATTGAATCCTGATATCTTGATGAGCCCCTGACTTTTCAGTGGAGAAACTCTTTGATGGACTGCCCAGAAATTTAGAACAGAGATTCATGTTCCCCTCAGGAACAATAACGACTTTGTTGATCGTCAGACTTCTTATCAAGCACCATCATCAGATCAAAATTTGACTTTGCCCAATTTTTTGCTAGTATATTCTCACTTTGTCATAATAAGTGGTGGTAATGCACCTTTACGCTGGTCTCCACCTGCCATCAAATGGAAAAAAGAACAAGAGGAAGACGCAGTGACTAGCTAGCGACCTACTATCTCAGTGTGTGGCACAAGCAAGGATGTTATATTAAATCTGGGCACAGTGTTGGAGGTGGAGCCCGAATCATTCCTGTGAACGCTGCTCATCAAAACAAAAGCTTGACTTCCAGGGTATGAAATTACCAGGATCTTCTGTGTTGCTCAGCCTGCCATCGCACCTGCGCACAAGGGGCTTCCACCAACAAAGCCAACTAACTTCTGGTTTAACGCCTGGCTAACTCGTATAGAGATAAAATGATAAAATAGTGCAGCTCGTCCAGACTTTCCAAATTTCACTTGACTGAAAGACTCTTTTCCATGAGCTGACATTGTAAGAAGTGGCTTTAAAATGATGGATACATTCCTCTGAGCGTACATTTTGGAAATCATCATGAAGTCGAGCTTTTAAGGCTTCATGCACCACCGAGCAGCGTTTGTTGGGAATGAATGGGGCTCTGCCTCCAAAACTGTATCCAGGTTCTAATGTAATGTCCTCAGAAAAAATGAAAAAGAAAAAATGTGTGGCTACCACTGCCACAAAACATTATAGTGTCTTAAAATCAGCACGCTGACACTGTCACAGCTAGCCGATTAGCGCGTTGATGTTAGCATGTATCTCAAAGCACTGCTGTACCTGATCTAAATTAGCTGCTAGTGTTTTGCTCTTGTTAGAGTCTACAGCTGGTAGTCGATAAATGGGATTTCTAGGAGGAGTTTCCATCCTCCACTATGTGATTTAACATATAATTTGTGTGATATCACGTCACTTTAATGCTCATGCTGTGAAGGACGCCATGCACGGAGAGTTATGGCGAGGGTTAACAGGTGCTAATGAGGCAGACTGCACATAAAAACAGCTGTGGCCTTTTTCAAACTTGACGCCAGCGTGTTAGATTCAGGCTGAAGACTGATTTGCAAGTGTGGAAGTGGCTTGTAAAATATAACGGCGCAGATAATGAACTATACAGCAGGGTTTTATGTGCGGGTGCACTGACAGATGTGATAAAACACATGCACCCACACATGCGAGGACACGCACCTGCACGCGCGCTCATACGAATGTGCAGCCAAACGGCGCACAACAACAGAGGAACACATGCGCACAGACATCAAGGTGTTCGCTGCGTGTCCCCGGTGAATCACACACACACACACACCAACACACACCCCAAAAACAATGACAGCTGACTTCACAGAGCTGGTGAGCTCAGATTTAAACACACAAGGTGGCTTCATGGATGTATGGATGTATGGATAGATAGATAGATAGATAGATAGATAGATAGATAGATAGATAGATAGATAGATAGATAGATAGATAGATAGATAGATAGATAGATAATTAGGACATCAAAGCCGGCAGCAACACTCCCTCAGAGCCTCATTCTGTCACAAACAGCTGTTATAGCAAAATCCAACTGGGACACAAACACACAAACACAGACACACAGTTACACTTGTATCTGTGTGTAACATTAGGTGCTTGCCTGGTATAATATCCTAACATTGTCAAATGTGTGCGTGTGTGTGTGTGTGTGTGTGTGTGTGTGTGTGTGTGTGTGTCCTCGAGGCTGAACATCAAAATGTTTTTTGATATTCTGTCACAAATAAAGGATCAGCTCAGCACAATGACCTTCAGTATTCAGAACAAAGTCTGCACAAATTCCTGTTTTATTTTTAGAGCACACAGAGGTAATACAGTACAGTCTGGTACAGCCCTATAAAATAATCTGATGTGGGATTCCTGCTGGGAAACGCTCAGTGTCTTTTATGGGCTATTAGCATAAGGGACCATTTTCTCTTATTGGGCCAATGGAGCTGAAGAAAGCAATTACTACAGTACCGTACTGCTCAATGGGAGGGTGGGTTTTTCGAAACAGGAAAAAAAAAATGTGGCAGAGAGGGGAAGATGGCTAAGAGGATCACGGAGAAGAAAGGAAAACAACGGCAGAGAGAGCCGGGGCGAGAGGGGAAAGAGAGAAAAATGGGAAAATGGAACGTGGGCGACGGTCACAATGTCTCCGCGCGACAGAGGAGATGAGCGGCAGGAGAGATTGAGTGACAAAACGGCACATATAAAGGCAGTTAGGAGGAACAAAAGCAGAGTGGCAGCCAGTCCCAGTGTGGCGGAGAGTCACCCGTAATCCCGTCATCCACTCTAATCTCTATGACGACGACGCGGAGCTCCATCGGTGACGTCACGATTATGAATATTCATCAGGTGAATCTGAATCCTTCTTTCTCACATTACACACTCACACAGTCTCGCTGTTATATATGTTCTGATTATGTACGATCGTGAATCTGAAAGAAAGTGGGCCTCATATATGAAACATTTAAGCACAGACAAAGTAAACAAAGTAATGCAGCAAATACCAAAACACATAGCGTCACACTGTCCTTTTGATCTGGATGTCAGGGGTGAAATCAGACATTGGTGGGGAGTGGACGTGCTGAGAGAAAAGTTATTCTGGATCAACGACGTCAGAGCGGTGTCAAACGTTAATAGCCGTTTTGAATGGCTCCATTCGAAGGCAGGGCGAACAGCTGGCTGTCACAGAGAGGGGGTGATGTGACAGTCGTTTGAAGACGGGGATAATGGTCTATGTTTTCAGATCTGATATCTTTCCTGCAGGGTTACACAGACACTGGGTCTGAAAGCGAAGCCAATGCCAGCAGGGGGCCAACTCCAGCGGTTGCAAACAGAAGTCAGATTGTATGTAAGCTTACGAGAAAACGACCCTACTTCTCACTTGATTTATCATAATGTCCTCAGTTGCTCGTTTCAAGTCTTCCTCTGTAGACGCATGCAGTTCGTTCAGTAAATTACGGTCCCATTTAAAGTAAAATTGAAGTTAGTTTTTGTCATTACCATGGCACCAAAGTCAGAGCCAATCAGGATAGAGGTGTAGCAGTGCATGTATTCCCCCAGCTCCATCCTTTATTCAAAAAAATGGTCACGTCTGGCTTCAAGAAAACAAGATGGTGACGTCGTAATGCCAAACTTGAGGCTTCAAAATGGTAGTCAACAAATCAGTGGGTGATGTCATGGTAGCTCCATCCACTATTTAGTCTACAGTGTTTGGTTTATGCATATGAAAAGGGAAAAGAGAAGTTGACAACTTTAAAATGCAAATTTAGAGTCTTTGTCTGATTTTCTAGGCTTGCAACCCCCTAGATTCATACTGCAACCAACCAATATGGGAGCTTGGGAACTAACCCAGTCACCAAAAGACAAATGCCGGCACGGTCCTGTCCCGCAAACCAAAGATAGTCCCGTCCTGCAAACCAAAGATAGATGTTGAAACTGAACACTTCTTTATGTTGCAACTTTCTGTTTCAATAAAGTTCAATTTTTCTATTTAAACTTTTTGACAGCACTGTGCTTACGATCTGGTTAAGTTTAGGCCCAAAAACATTTGGAGGTTTAGGTTTAGGAAATCAGGTTTTGGCGACATGTTTTGGTCGCTGCAAATACCTCTAGAGTTGTCTGTCACACACACATCTGGTTTATTCACCACAAACAACGCTGGAAATTCTTCAGAGGTTTCAAAAATACCCAGTGGTGTGACACTTACAAATGTTGAAATGACATGGTCCTTTGTTAAAAATTACTTAAAAATGTTGGAACATAGTCTTGAACTGTGGTCAGTGGCTTGGTAGCCTGATTGCCGATAACTCCACCCACATTCGGTCCACCATTGGATATATAGGTCAGGTCATGAGCAAGTTATGTGAATGTGATATCGCATTCTACGGTAGCCTATGTATGAGGTACAAACGTGAACGCATCAGTGGTTTGCAGAAACGTCAAATGCCAACATTTTATACGAAAGTTGCACCAATCACAAGTTACTCCTCAAAATGTTTCAATCGGTGGCCCCTGCAGCACTCCCTGTGAACAGATGGAGACCACCTGATGTGACACGCTGATAAATACTGCACATTAATGATGCAGCGCTCTCACAGAGACGTGGGAATACTATCAGATGCATCTTTTTCAATCACGGTCTGATCAGGAAAAGGAGTGACAAATAAACAGATGGAGAGCAACCCGCACACACATGTGCTCGTTTGTGTACTCACGCACACACACACAGTCCTCTATATGCTTCCCAGTTTTTATCTCCTTCAAACACCTCAAATCTGGCACATCCTCCAGTCTCCTCATTAGCTTTTTTCCCTCTCTTCTTCCCATTTCCCCCCCTCGACTCTCATCTTCCTCCTGTCCTCTTTCTCTCCGTCATTCAGACATCTGTGTGGTGGCTGTGGAGATAAGCAGAGGAGTTATCTATCGGACGGATAAATCAGAACGGTTGACACAGCACGGCTGATACACATCAAGTGTGTCCCTGTGTGTGTGTGTGTTTGCGCTGTATGGGTGCGTTTTCTCGTCAATATTGTGCAGGTTTAGCTCGCTGTGTGGTGATAAAGATTTGACAGTGTTCATTTGTTAAAAAAAGACCACCAAAATACGGGGTTATCCACTTGTGTGTGTGTCCAGGACGCAAGAGAAGATCACATAAATACACATCGGACGCTCACACACATTTAAATACAAAATGAACTCACCACAGGCACTTTGAAAAGGTGATTCTTTATTTTTCTATTTATTATACTGTATATAATATTCTTTCTCTCTAGATATAGGTACTCATATTTATATCATGTAAGTAAAAGTGTGCTTTTATTCACAGCATGTGTCCATGTCAGACCGCTGTTAGTTGGAGGTTTACATTATAAAGTATACAGTGAAACTGGCTGGCAGCTATATATGTGTGTGTGTGTGTGTGTGTGTGTGTGTGTGTGTGTGTGTGTGTGTTTGTGTGTGTGTGTGTGTGTGAAAGAGAGAGTTATACAGTCAGTGTGCCTGTGTATAGAAAGACAAATGTGAGAGCCAGCATGTTTCTGCATGTACGTGTGTGTGGTGTGTGTGTTTGTGTATGTGTTTGTTGAGGACTAAGTAACTCATGACAGGGCTCAGAGGTATGGAGCAGGATAAAAGCTGCCCATGAACACAGATTTCAAAACGGTTGGTCATCTTTCGAACTTCAAACGCTTTTAGGTGTGTCTTAAAATTACAACCCGAGTTTTCGGGGGGATTTTCTTTGTTAATGCTACTTCAGGTTCCAGCTGCACTTTTGGCTTCTGTGTTTCACTTTCGTCACAGGGTAACGGCTGGTTGCTATTTACTCTCCTCATCTGCGTCTGAATAGTTTCACCTCAAAGCAAACTGCTACATGCCTGCAAGATACTCTCCCTGAAAAAACAAAAAAACAACAACAATGTTTTGTCTTTTTCCAGGTCATTGCTACACACTATCAACACAATGACATTAAAATATCAATCGATGCTTTAACTGATATTCCTTAACTCTGTTTTTGTTGCTGTCATGGGGACTCTTGTTACTGTGCACTGCCTAAGTGCAGGTAAATCAATTAAGAAATACATAAAAAGTTAAAATGACACTAACTCCTCCTTTTCTTCTCCTGAGTTTGTGTTCTGGCATTAGTTTTCTAACAGTCCTCAGGTCAGTTTGAAATGGATAAAGTCAGGTTACCATTCACCACATCAAGTGTTGTCTTGTTGTTAAAGGTGCACTATGTAACTCTGGGGAAGAAATTTTTAGTGGCAGATTTTTTTTCAAGCTGTCTCTGTTTTCATGACAAACTGACTTTAAATGACAGCACAACAAGGACAACACTGTTTCCATTTGTTTATATGTGGCGGGCCTTGCCACCTTTCTAGCCCCAAACTGTGTTCTCGGGACCTTTTTTCCTCTGAGAGCAGCTTGTTTATTCAGTTAAATATTTCTTAGTTTGTGTTGTTACCACATCAATATTGTAATTATCTGTGACTTAGTTTATTCTCCAAATCTACATAATGCCCCTTTAAAGGTGCAATATCAAATGTTATTCCTTGATAACTTTAGTCAATTTCTGAATGTTTCTGACTAAATTTCTTGCATGTTGCACCTTTACACAACAAGACTATGGGGTCATCAGCCAAGCTAGCAGCTACGTGAGGCTGCACAGCTAAAATGCTAACACCAGCATGCTGTTGAGCTCACAGGGACAATACTAACATCAGCATGTTGTCATTGTAGGCAAAGTACGGCTAAGGCTGATGGGAATTAGCGTTGCTGGTATAACTACGAGTTTCTTTCTTTCTTTTTTTTTTTTTTTTTTTTTTACAATTATACAGAGTGTAACGTCATGGCAACCCATCCCGTAGTTGGTGAGATGTTTCAGTCCGGACCACAGTGGTCAACCGACCGCCATTTCAATCTTTGGAGCCAAGTTGCTAGCAAGGCTAAAAACCCCTATAGCCTGTGAACACTGTAAATAAACACTGTGATAGCTTTGTGTTGTGTTCACCGGTCTCCGGTAGCCTGACTCTACTCATTACAACATGGCTCAGTAGAAAGTGATGGACAGTTTCATCTCTTTGGGGCATGGCTTACTCAGATAAGAGTCTGACTTATACAAAAAAAATCGGAGCAGTTATCCAATAGGAGGAATTCGTCTGAGGTCCAATAAAAACTGATCTCAGCAGGAATCTAATCAACTTTTGTTGTCTGATTTCTCTCATAACTGCAAAACACCTTTTCCAAGGGGAGGGAACCTTTCACATGTACTGTTGCTCCAGCTCATAAGCAATTTATGCAAGAGAGAGCCTGAACGCACCTGATGCGGAGCGTAACTCTCAGAGCCATTTTGGGCCTTTCATCCATGGTCGGTCAACCGTGCCAGCCTCGGATATGTTCTGCATGTAAACAACATTGCCTGAACGCGGGGCTGGAGGCGAAAACCGTAAAAAAGCAGATTTGAATCGCTCCGTACTTGCTGTCAGAATAATATATGCGAAATGCGAGACAGGTATGTAATCTCTCTAGCTAAAGGGGCTGACGGTTGATTCAAAATCAGGAAGATGGCAGTCAGGGAAAACGAGCTGAATAGATTCTCTTTAGGGAACTTGTATTGGAAACCAACAATCTACCTGTCCAGAATCTCTCCGTATTAACGAGACACATTTTGCTCCTGATTGGCAGTGGTAGTGGAAAGACCTCTCATGCTGTCATGTGAAAGCTCCTGTAAAAAAAAACGTCGACCAAGCCAAGCTAGTAGATTTTTTTTTGTGTGTGGTTCTCAGCAGGCTGCACCAGGTTGTGCTGATTCAAGACCAGCTGTCATTAGGGATACGATAGATTCTTCTCTATCCCGCTAAGCCCCCTCTGCTGATCCTGAATCAGCCGCGCAGGCCTGAGACGACAAGTCAGATCTCAGCAGCGTGTGTGACTGAATAAAAGACCTTTGAAATAAGAAATGACTTCCCTTTCAGCCTTGTAGCATAAGCTCCTCACTGAGTTTTTGTCAGTAACACACGTAATCCACCAGAATACCACTGACTCCAAAACAGTCCTTGTATCTTGTATGGCTGCGTCTGCTGAGGAATGATCGGGGCAGTTAGCTCTAAAACTGATCCCAGTGCAACCGTTACGGGTCGTGGGAATGCAGAGGAGGTCACACTGGAAGCCCCATGGCTGATCTGGGAGCTGTCTGAAGGCAGGACAGGCAGGCACTGGGTGCATGGGTGAGGAGAGGCTAACTGCACACACACACGCACAGATACACAAACACACACACACACACGTAAATATTAACACACACAAACATGCAGGCACATAACTCCATCCGTAAGCCCTCCTCACACAGTAACCTTGTACGTGTTGGTGTGTGTGTGTGTGTGTGTGTGTGTGTTGGGAGCGAGTGCAAAGTGTAGAGTGCTTATAGCGTGTGTTTGTCTCACAACTACTCCATTAAATTCACATTTCTCAAGCAGTTCTTCTGGTCCTCCGTGTTCGATTAGCTGGCTCAGTGTAGTAAGTTCCGTCGAGGAGCGACACGTCAGCGACAGAAACAGTTTGTTGTTTTTCCTCCCAAAGAAACACTTAGAATGATTTTTTTTTTTTCCAAACGTGACACAGTGATTTTTTTCTTTTGAACAGGACACATTTTGTACCCACACCGCACTGGGCGAAGCTGAAGCTGTGAGTGTGCTCTGTATCAGTGTGTGTTTCTGTGCATACACAAATGTGTGTGTGTATGTTTTTGGACCATTACCGAGTGTCTGTATTGTTATGGGTTGTGTTTCTATACTCATGAGGACCTACATCAACCCACACAACTCATTTTTTTGTGTTTTGCTTTCCTTCAGGTCAGATTTAGGACTAAGTTGGTTAAAGGTGCAATACGTAAAAATCGTCCACCTTCTGAATTAAGACTCAATCAAGGGGCAGCATATCACAACTAACTGCTGCTAACTGTAGCTGCAGCAAGCTAATTAGCTCAGTTAGCTGTGCAGATATCAATCCGGACTGGGAGCTTGGAACACATGTCGGATGACATTGAAACTGTTATTTCTTCGCGTTCTGTTGATAACTATAATGTTTTCAGTCGAAATTCTTACATATTCTACCTTCAGATTCGTCATTAGGATTTCAAAAGATGAAATGCAATCCAAATCCTGTTCATCAACTGCACGGTAATTGTTCACCATTTACAAAGTATTAAAACATCAGTCAAACAACTGCTTAATGTTTTATAAAGTATTTCATAGCTTGTTAACAGTGAAATAACTATTAACAAACTCATTTAATTAACTATAGATGTACTTTTACCAGTGACAGTTACTGTAAAGTGTTGGCTTGAGGCTGTGGTTGAGTAGTTGAGTATCACAGTGCCTTACATTGTAAAGTGTTCCTCATTTTTTGCCCCTGTCAGTTCAAAGGTGCACCGTGTAGTTTTGGGAAAAGACATTTCAATTAGAGAATATGCTGATATGCCTAAAATAAATAAATAAACAAACTCTTTGTTCACATGACTGAATAAACAAACTGACCTTAAGGGATACCATTTCATACTGGTTTAGTTTCTTTATATGTGGCGGACCCTGCCACCGACAGTGTTCAGGGACCTTATTTTCCTCTGACAACAGCTTGTTTATTAAGTCATATTTCTGAGTTTGTGTCATTACCACATTAATATTATAAATAAATAATTAATATAAAATTTTAATTTCTTCTCCAACACTACGTAGTGCCCCTTTAACCGACTGCTGTATTGGATTGCATTCAGCCCGTGTTGCAGGTCAATTTCGCCTGTCGTGCACAGGGTCTATAAGTCCTCAGAAGTGTAGTGGAAAGCATGTATGTGTGTGTGTGTGTGTGTGTGTGTGTGTGTGTGTGTTGCACTTTCAGTGTTGAGTGTCCCGCTGACAAACTGTAAAGTGACCTCTGGCACCAGTGAGGTGAGGTGAATGTCCACGAGAGATCGTCCGAGTGCTCCACTGTCTCTTCGCCCTCCTCCTGTCAGAGGCTTCAGATGTGATCAAAACAACACAATCTCACAAACCACATCAAAGTAGAAAATGAAACTAGAATAATATAATATTACAAAGACTACGACCCCTGCTTTCCCAACTCTGCTCCCCTTCGATCAAACCCCCCGTTAATAGATTAATAACTATAATATGTGTCAGAGTTTGTCATCCTCTGCACAGTGGCACCTTTAGAGTAGAATATTTTTTTTTCTTTTTTTTACTAGTAATACAATTATTTGTTGTTGATATCAGAGTATCAAAGCTGTATGGCGGTAAGAAGAGATAGACAGAGGTTTGGTCTCAAAAAGCACCCTGCGCTCTATTGGAGTAAACATCATTAAACACAGCACAGGCTTACGGGTCCACACACCCTTGTAAGGCGTCTTAAGTGTAGCAGTCCGGTGTCCCTACGGGGTATAGAGATTAGGGTGCCATTTGAGACTCGATTAGAGATATAGCGAATGTGAGCACTGGAAGCGGATGGATATGGCATGCATGGTATTGAAAGGTCAATGCTGACATGGCTCATGGATGCGGTTCTGAACCCTGACCCCCTTGCGGACCCTCAGGATCCGAGGGGGGCCTCTGATGTGCTGAGCTACATAGCTACTACTGCTGAGTCGGTATACTGCAGGAAATCCTATGCAAAAAAGAGTACTTAGAGCGGTGAGTCTAAAGCTAACCTGGAGGCCAGGATATACAGGAAACATTTTGAGTAATATTTGGCACCAAGTATGATTAACAATATTTTGCTCATATATGTTTGATCCTTAAGCTAACTTAAGTAATTCTCCTTTAATAAAAAATGATCCTACCTCTGCTTAAGGCAATGTTCTTCATCTCTAATTACTTCAGAAAGTCACCCATGTAAGCTAAAGTTAGCAACGACAAAAAAAAAGCAGCTAAAGGCTAACCTGTTGCTAACACAAGTGGGAGAGTACAGTCACTGCGTTTACTCTACCTCGACTCCTCTTTAGCAAGAAGCGTGTTATATACTCAGTTAGTTACTCGGCTGGTTTTTAAAAACAGTTCCTCCTGTGCAAATGTACTTTGCCTTTCCTTCCTACACGACACCCTTGAAACGACGTCGCCGCAGCGCCGAACATAAAAAGCCCTTGTGTGCTCCTGTCCTTTAAAAATTAAAAGCCCTTGCTTTGAGAAAAGCAGTTGTTCTTTTTTTGCCCCCATCTCACATCTCGTGACAACTGCTGATGTTGTAGTTAAGCTTGCAAAATCAATATTTACATGTGGACGACAGCAAGAGCAAGTCCGTGGTGATGCACGTTTGTCCCTTTAAGCTCCTGTTATGGCGTCGGATAAAACAGCAGCGTCATCAATTAAACAGTGTGACTGAGGGTTAAAACATCTTTTTATTATCAGGGTAATAACTCTCAGAGTGTGACTGGTATCAGCGTCGTGTCGCGTCATGTTTAGTTTGTACAAAACAGTGCAATGGTGGCTTAGGGAGGTAAAGACAAAGAAAAATGCTGTTAACATATACTAGCTACACACGCTCTCTCTCCACAACTCTACTTAGCCTCCTGATGACTCCGTCACAGCCCCTCCCCCTTCTACGTACGTATGTATGATCAGGTGTTATTGATAAATGGTACAATGCGATCTCCAGCACTCTCCTGCACTCCTGTTGCCATTCGGCTCTTCGTTTGTGTTGTAACAGGCTAGATTTCCATCAACGTTGGACGACAGTTAGCAACAGATCACCAAGTTTTGTCCGTGTGCAAAGAATATATTTCAGATGCAAAAAAATGAAGCCTGTCTTTAGCTTTCTTAAACATAACTGACCAACAATAGCCATGTTTCCATCGGTGTATTGTATGTGCATTTTGAAGTATTTCATTAGAAAGCATTGATCGAAATGGCAGCATTAAAAAAAGCGTCCTCAGTTTCGCAATAAAGTTTCTTTTGTTCGTACGCACGCTTGCAGGTTTTTTTTTTGCTAGATTCAAAAGGATAGTTAATGCACTTTGTGGGAGATGGACACACCTCTCTCGACTAAGCCATTTCCGTCGTGTTTCAACCTCATTTGGTTTGAATGACGGGCTTTGACTGATGCTGATCTCCATGACCATACTCCTGAAAATCAACTGACAGTCGTGGATGACTGTCAAAATTTGCTCAAAATTTGCTTTGCGTCTGAATGGACACCTGGCTCGTGACACTGATCCAGCCTCATCTGTGTCTCTCGTCTGACGCTGTCTTGTTCAGTCGATCACTGCGGGGATTCAAACCCTCCATTGCTGTTCCCATTCAAAAACGAGCCCTTTTACCCTTTGTCTGTGTTGTCTCGTGCATCTAAGGACTCTTCATCGAGGCAGAGGAGTGTGCCCGTCATGTTCGCGAGTGGAAAGCGACTTTGTAAGAGAGCGCGCGCCGACGACCTAACCTCAACTCACATCTGCCAAGTTTGAGTTAAATCCATCCGTTCAGCGTTTTTGACGTTTAAACATCTGAGAGAGCGCAGGAGAGAGGGAGATAAATGGAAAAGATGAACAGGCGTTTGAAATAAAATAGGGCCGTGACTGTCAGCTGTATGTAGGAGACATGTGAGAGATGTGCAGACGTTTTTTGTGCGTTTGTGTATACAGTATGCACACATGTAAGGGAGATAAAGAGGGGGAGAGGCTGTGAGTGACAGCTGGATGCATGGAGCACAAACCCTCTGAATAATGCATGGGACTTCCTCCAATTCCATCTATTTATCTTGAACTTTCAACAAATCCTCCGTTGGAGAAGAGAGATGTGTACTTTAGTCTGAAGTGAGCATTTTCTCAGTGTTTATTTCTGCAGCTGAAAGTTTTTTTTTTTTGACAATTGCTCTGGCAAGAGAAGACAACTTTATGTTAAATTCATCTGAAAGAGGTAGTGGGCAAATAAAATTAAAAAAAAAAGAAAGAAAAAAAGTCCATCTGTTTGTTTAATGTCTTTCTGGCTCTGCCTTAAAGCATATTCACAGCTCAGTGGTCTCCTCTCCACAGTACCCTGAACCAACAACCTCCGGAAAACCTAACTAATCTATACGAGCAACACCAACGGAAGACGGGACCTAAAAGAGAGAGAGACAGGGTGAGAGGAGGTGTGGCAGTGAGGTGAGTCATGGGGCTACACAGAAAAATGTGGAGGGTGAGAGGTGACGAGTGAAGACAGACAAATATTTTGATCATCTCTTTAAGTTTTAGGTGAAAAAAAAAAAGAGGAATCGAGATGACTGGTGTGGCCGGGGTCAAAGGAAGCACCAATGATGTAACGTTACCATCTAAAAGAGATTGATTAATTTTGTTGAGTCACACCATTCTTCCCCTCCTAACAGCTGATCTGTAGTCAGTGTACTTCATCAAAAAAAAACACTATGCAGGTTTGACAACTGACCGGGGATCAGAGAGATGGGGGTAAATGTTGGCAGGAATGAGCTCGATTCATTTTCAGTTCGGTCGGTTATGAAGTGAGCCTCTCCACCGTCCAACCAATCAATCGATATGAAAGGAGTTTATATACAATATGTCTAGAAAATAATAACTAGTGCCACAAATGTGCTGCCATTAAATGGACAAACTGCATCTTCACTTTATATTTTTGAATCCAGCCGAACTGAAAGTGAATCAACCCCGATCCTGAGGTGTTAACTTCCGCACTTTTAAAACAGCGATGTACTCAGGGGAGACAGCTTGGAGCTCGACGGCTGTTCCCTGCACTAATCCCAACTGCTGCTATCCGAAAAAGTCAGGAGGACAGAGGTCAAAAGGTCACACGGAGTCTCTCGACCTCTTTCCTCTTCTCCTTTAGTTCACATTATTTTAGGAGAAGTTGCCCCAAACAGCAAACCACTTACGATATGCTTTTAAATCCCGTTTCAAAAGCCAGGAAGTCAATTTATGAGCATAAATTGAATGTGCCTTCATATGTAAGGATTTACAGGTATAACTACAGTGATATGTGGTAAAGTGGAGTTGGGAACAACTTCTCCTTCAAAACCGACCCTGCTACACGCATTGAAACTCTCACAGGGCTCAGGATTCACAGTTCGAAGGCTAAAAGTTCATAGTTCACAGTCAAAGTTTAGCAAACCCCCTTTTCCCACCCAGTAACCCTGTGTCCCCTGCTTTCGCTCGCACTCCCCCTGTGTTTCACATCATCCTTCTATTTGATACTTTGATTGGGCGACACATCTGCAGCCAGCGCTCCCTCACACGGGCGTGGTCCTGCGGTTGGGGTCCTTGCTGTAGTCTTTAGTGAGTGTGCTGCTCTGAAGGAACTCCCTCTCTGAGTTGAGCAGCCCGCCCATGCCGCCACCGGCTTTGGTGCCGGTGTTTCCTGCCTCGCGTGGGTTCAGCGTGTACATGGGCATCTCGGAGGCGGCGGGCCCCGTGTAGCCGCCTTTCCCCAGCGGTGAGGCGTCACGGCTGGGGGCCTCAGAAGAGCGAACACTGGAGCGGCGTCGGAAGCGGTAGCGGTAGGAGGGGATGCGGCTGAAGGCGGACTTCTTAATGAGCTCAGTGCGGGACTTGGCCCGTAGCTTGCGGTGCTTCTCGATGAACATGTGCACCGCCAGAACACCCACCATTTCTGCCATGATGAAGGAGAGGGCGCCGAAGTAGAAGGACCAGCCGTAGGAGTAGGACTTTTTGCTGTCGCTCTGGCCCGGGTCACCCGAGTTGGCTGAGATATAGACAATAATTCCTATGATGTTACTGAGCCCTGGAAGATAAAAAAAGAAAGAGAAGGATAATATGAGATGGGAGTTGGAAAGATGTGAGATTGACCCACTTATCTAAATAAAAACAATAAGAACAGTACACAATGTCAGTAACTCTCAGAGACAGAGGTTGGTCTCTACACCTCCACAGTTAAAGGTGCAATCTGTCGATTTCATATTCCAAAAAAAGGGGTGTATACCCAGAATAGCCTCTAACTGCTGCTAATTGTAGATGCCATTAGCTCAGTTAGCTGTGCAACTAGCGGTCTGATAGGCTGACTCAGCCCAGACTGGGAGCTCAGAGGACCAGGGTTGTTTACACTGGTAGCAATGGAGCTATTGTTCATCCATAAAGGGAGGTTTACAGGCCTGGCGTGCAAGCTTCACATTGAGCACACGGCTTTCCAACCCGAGAAATGGGACCCTCTTACAAAGAATCCAAAGGGACACGTGGATGTCTGACTGGCACTGCCACAGTGCCAAACCACTACGGTGGCTAAAAGTGGCAGATGAGTGAGATTAAAAAGTGAATGATAAGCGGGAGGAAAGTATCAGAGAGTCGCACTGGCGCCTGATGGAAGCATCGGAGAGAGTCATCGCACACAGCTGGGCTCTCTTATTCCATATCATTAGTCCAGAATACAGTACTCATGCAGTGCGGTGGAATGCACAGAATGGGGACAATTAGCCAGCAGCAATTAACCAGAATCAGCCCCGCACTATTGTGGTAAATAATTACCAATTTGGCTCCATAAATTTACTACAAAACCCAATGGGACCCTACACATCCCACTAAACAGCAATTACAACCCTTTGTGTATGTATCAGGGGCGAGAGTGTGAAGAGTGGGTGTTTTGAGAGGCTAAATGTCAGCATCCATGTGATAGATGATGTGTGTGAGTATGTATGTGTGTGTACCCTCACAGTGCATCACAGCGGCATTGTGGTGTTTTTGCTGATTGATTAATCAGCTGCTGTGACCAAATTTCCACACTCCGGCTTCTCACACAGGCACTTCTGTGTGCTTTAGATGCCTGACGGGCTTGTTCTACAAATATTTGAGCGTGGTTCATCCTCTGTTGGAAGTGGCGGCACAGTTACAAAATTACACACACTCAGAGACACACGTAGCCCGTTGCTGCCATCTATATTTATCTAAATCTCTAGAAAAAAGACACTCACACACACACACACAGTGCAGACTCACCTGCAGAGACGAAGAAGATTCCCGCACTGAGGATGACGTTGTGCCGGCTCCGGTAAAACTCGCTGGCGGCCACACAGAGCCCTCCGAGGAACAGCAGACCTACACTCATGATGGGGAAGATACTGGAGGCACGCACAGCACCTATATACACAAACACACACACACCGAAGAAGAAAGAGTGGAAACGTGTTTACAACAGACAGGTACAAACATTTTGTGCAGTGTAAAGATGCTGCCTTTCAGAATGAAACAGATGAGGGAAAATGTGTGTTCAAGTACATTATATACTGTATATATTATATTATATACTGTATATTTTATACTAATATTGACATTTCTGCAAAACGTGTCGTATCATGTTCAGATTACATGTTTATGACCTGACTTTCATATCTTGAGGTGAAGGGGACAGTGGTGGAGTTACAGGAGAGAAGGCTGCCAAGCCAGTGACCACAGTTCGAGACAGAGTTTCAACATTTGTAAGGGTGATATCACTGTATTTTTTCGTAAGCTTGACGCCACCAATAATTTTAAGAAAATATCAGGGTTATTTCCTGCCATGTTTGTGGCGACACAAGAGGGATATTTCTGACATAACGCCTACATTTTCAGTTGCGTTTGTGGCGACCAATACAGGAATTTTAAGCCGAAACATGATATTTTCCTCTGCCTAACCAAGTGGTATTTGTGCCTAAACCTGACTAGCCAATGAGCACAGCGTTGTCACAAGATGAAATTGAAAATCAAACCAAAAGAAATGTAATGTTGCAACATACCCGTGGATTGCAGTAAACGTTTATCAAAATGTATTCTGCTGATTGGGATGCAAGAGAGCAGATGGTGTACAATCATATTAACAATATTTGTAAAAGAAGATGAAGTGATACAACACAACAACATATTGGGTGAACAGTGTTTGTAAATGTGGCCCTCACTCGCTGTTTAAGAGATCAAATTTGTTTGAATTTGAACCTCATTGTCATTTTTTATCTTGGGATCCACTCTGCTAAACAAAGTGCTAAAACAATGAAAAATGTGTCACTGTGCATGCACGCATGCATGCACGCACGCACGCACACACACATGCACACGCACATGCGCCAGTGTGCTGCTGCATGCTTGACTGAGTCTGAATCCAGAACATGTTAAAGCATTCAGAGGCCTCGCTTCAGAGAGAGAGAGAGAGAGAGAGAGAGAGAGAGAGAGAGAGCGAGAGAGATGTAGAGGGAAAAGATGGACTAAAACCAAGACAGATGGAGAGTCACACTGACACATATGCAAAGCAAAAATAATGAATCGCAGAGATGATGAAAATGAAAGCGACGCTGCAGTAGGAGTGAAGTATTTGTCAGAGGCCCATATGTGTACATGATGTGACACCATATTGAAGGATATCTACTAACAGCTTGTCATGCAGAACTGAGCCGCGTGCTATTTTTCCGATAACAGCTGATTCGTATTCATACATCACAGGTGTATCATTTAAAAAAATAATAATTGAAAACCTCCCGTGTTTGACATGTTTGTGTTTCTGCGTCGGAGTGTGAACCTGTTTCCTTAACGCTTCCTGCGTTCCAAAACATCTCCAGCATGACTGACAGCTGCAGTGACCAGTTGCGTTGCGTGGTTTTAGCTATAAGCCCCGCCCCTGTGGCCCACACCCCTGGGCTGTATGAAATGCCGGTCACTAGGTCCCCGCTCCCCATTGGCTGGCCAGCTCTGAGGCCTGCGATCTAATTGGCTGCCTCTGGGGATGTTGCTCCGTGTTCAGTGGAGCAATGAAAAAGAAGCACAGGCTGAATCCATTTTCCCTTTTTTTTCTCCTTGTTGTTGTTGCATTTTCCTCGCTTCGTCCATCTTTACTCTGTGTTTACTGTGGAAGAAGGAACAGACAGAGCCCCCTCCTCTCTGTTCAACCTCCTCTCCCTATCTCTGTGGCTGCATCCTGTTTACCTCTGTCCTATTACTCTTTCTGGAAATAACAACGCACTGCCTCCTTTATCCTTCGTCATTTTCTCATCATGCCGATGTTTTTTCCTTCTCATTTTTCTCACGTGCTTGCTGATAAAACCCTACTGTCTGTTTATATCGCTTGTTGTTTCCATTAAACCCTCTCCGTTCATCTATCTCATCTCTCTTATTCCTTGTAGCTACTATTTATTCTTCCCAGCCAATGTGACGCAAGGTAGTTCCTTCATGTCTGCAGCGACTTCCTCTCCGCTGGATGAACACAACTCAATGTTTATCTAAATCTTTCTTCTAAATTGCGTTGTAAGCTGTTAAGATAGTGCCTATTTTACTACCCACTTGAGTAACACTATGTTAATACCAGGGCCAAGGAGACTGCACATCATTAACTAACCTCAGTTTGTGGGGCTACAGTTTATCTTTAAGCTTTCTAGGATCATTTCATCATCTCAGGTTTATGTTAGAATGTAAAATAAGAGCCTGATCTTACATATTTCCTCATCATACTTAGCTGTAATACTCAGAATAACCATTATGTGCATAAATATAAGTGTAATTTGTAGGATGCGGCCAGAATTTGAAGGCTGTTCAAAAACATAGAGGGCAGCATATCACCAGAGTAACCAACGACTGCTGCCTTTACCTGGCCATCCTTGGCGAGAGCTTGTTAGCAACAGACAGTCGGACATTAGCAGTGGTTGTAAACGGCGTCCAGAGCTGGAATATTTTTTCCAGAGTGGATTGTCAAAAGACAAACCAAGACTGCGTGGGTGATTTTTTTATTTTGTTCATGTCGAGTTTGAATGAAGTGTGCTTTATGACGAGTGTCATAATTAAGCTCAACTTAGTTTGGTAAAAGTGAGAAACTTAGCTTTCTGTTAAGTAAGGAAACAGAGGTGAAACAGTGGTTTGATCTCTTTCTATATCCCAGATTTTGTTCCACCTCAAGGTTGTTTGTTTTTTAAAAATGTGTGGGAAACATATCACCACGTCTACATGGCTTATTTAGGCTCCTCACATATTTAACAGTTTACACAAATTGTGGGACCTTAAAACCGGGGTCAGAGGCAGGCCATTGATATCTGAGGCTGGTTGTGAACATTGCAGCGTGTGCTCGTTGTCATATCGAACTTACGGAGGAGGTATTCAGCAGCATCGGCTTCATAGTCAGCGTCCTCTGGGAAGTGATCGATCTTCTTACACACACCCCTGAATGTTCCTGCAGAGAGGGAACACACATTAGTGCGGATCTGTTTTGTTACACATGAGAAGATTAAATATAATTCTGTTACTCAACATGCTGTCACACACACATACACACACACTGAATTAAAATGGAACAAAATGGTAAATTGTCAGTGGAAGTCAAGATTAATTCATACCAGAATGAATGCATGAGTGGCTGGTTTTTGCTTTTTATATCACATCCTGACATCCTAAGAGTTACTTTTTGAGCAGTGATCCAAGTTGGGATGGTATCTTTCAACAGGGTTTTGCTTACATACTTCCTGAATGGTCACAGCTGCATGCCTTGCACTACAAATGCCTAAAAATGCTAAATTGTTCTTTTGTTATGATAGCAGCTGTTAGCTAGTCAGCTATAGTATCTACACAGCAAGAATAATTTATGGTTAGAGTTAGCACTAGGTTAAAATGAATCAGTCAATTATCTTTTGTCAGATTATTAACCGCTTGGTCAGGAAAACATGGCCATTGATTGACTGATGTCGGACTTTTTGACAATCAATAATCAGTAAGCAATCTTTTTGTGTGATTGTACTGCAACGTAATCCCATTTTCTGGACAGTGAACATGTACACATCCATTTACATACATGTAGGTGAACGGCAGAAAAACCAGCAGAAGGGCGAGCAGGAGAGAGAGCGCGAGAGAGAGATGACAGATGATCCAGGACAGAGCTGTAGCCTCCAGGGCATGTGTGGGAAACACCAATGAAAAGCCTTATCACACCCAACATACACACACACACACACACCCAACGCACACACGCATTACCACTTTGAATACAAAACCACACACTAAAATACAGACATCAAGTGTACACACATCTCACATCACCAAAGCTCATTAAACTGATATATGAACACAATCAATCATGCATGTAAGTAAAAGCCTTTACATTAGCGTATGTCAGTTTGTGTGTGTGTGTGTGTGTGCGCGTGCGTGTTTGTGTTGTATTGACTAGGATGCAGTCTCCTAAAAGCGTGCCGTGTGTCAGGCAGAGAGTGACTCATCCCCCTTAGTACAAGTCCTCCTCAAACACACACACACACACACACACACACACACACAGCTTAATTCCCACCCATCATTCAGGCCCATTCACACACGGTCAACACCACAGGGGATGTGTGTGTGTGTGTGTGTGTGAGAGAGAGAGAGAGAGAGAGAGAGAGAGAGAGATGGGGGGGGGGGGGGGGGGTGACTGAGGAGGGAGGATGAAGGGGAAGAGGAGAGAAGCCGAGATGAAGGAGGATGAAGAGAGAGGAAGTGGTGGTTGAAAGAGGTTCTGGTGGCACAACGACATGTCAGAATGAGAGAGAAATGGGAGGATGGAGGCTGCCGATGAACAACAAGCGACTCAACCTAATTGCTTATTTGCATATGAAGAGGCTCTTTCCAGTACCCACACTCAGAAAATCATTCATAAATTGATTCATCCAGCTCATGCAGTCAGTGACTTAATTCTGACTGAGACTCTGATTGACAAAAGAGACATTTATACAGTGTTTGATATCTATATTTAATAAATCTATAACATTTTTATATGAATCAAAGTCTGTTTTTCTACATTTTGATACACACAAATATCTGTACGGTATCTTCTTTGAACACCCTTTTCAGGACTGCTGCAATCCTCGTCTTCTCATACTTTTATCAATAGTTCTGTTTTTGATTCAAAATGGCTGCATTTAATAAATGTGTCTGCTCTCCCTTTTCCGGTCTGTCCTGTTCAGTGGTTATCCGTCCAGTGTGTCTCCAGACACATGTCTTTTGGTTTGGGAATGTTTGTCATGACAAGACTTTAGAAGACATTACCCTGAAGTGTCTGAGAGCTGCTGAGGGCATTCTTCTAACTAACTAACTAAGCACCTTGTGTTTTTGTTACTTAGATCTTAAGTCCTCTTCCACAGAGTCAGCCAAGGTGCACCGCCTATTTCTAGAGAGGGGCTGTACTTGTTTTAAGCGGCTGCTATAGGGGAGAGTATGAGCGATGTTAACTTCACCTCTAGATGCCATTAAATCCTACACACTGGAACATTACATTAACCACACCGATAATCATCAGCTAAGGAATATTAAAGAATAACCCTGGTGCTTATTTTCTCAGGTTCCCTCAGCCTCAAGACCACCCGTTTTGTTGAAGACATAATCTTTATAAATGAGTGACAAGTATATAGTTTAATTCCTAAGAAGGATATGTAGTTTCATTTTCTAACTAGAATCACTGCTTTGCAGCTGTGTGCCTCTCCACACCAGTAAAGTAGCTGTTCCTGAGTTATGGCATTGAAAAATGGCCAGAACATTTTTTGTTGAATATAAACTCAGATATAAAATCATGTTAACCAATAGACATCTGTGTAAAACATGTTTCATAATAATCATATGAATCATTGACTAAGGGCCAAAAATGTGACCTTTGGCACCAAATTCCATCAATTTAGTTCATCCTTGAATATAAGTGAGTGTTTTTGAGACATTGTGTTCACAAAAATGGGACGGATGAATGGACAACCCAAAAACATAATGCCTACGGCCACAGCTATCACCGGCATGGAGGCATAAAAAGTAGTAGTAGTTTACCAAAAATTACAGAAAAGTCTATTTGATGGAGACTAAGGATGAACGGCTAAGGATGAGTACACATTTTTGCGCTGGTGGATTGTGGATGCTGACTGATAAACTACACCGCCCATGTTCATTTTAATGAAAAAACATATCAACCAGTGCAGCAGCACAGCTCATTAATGTGTTTAATAGTTTTTGGACAACACTAGAGCTGTAGAGGAACAGGATATCAGGCTTTGGCTACACAGACAACCCTTTTAAGAAGGAGCACTTCATTAAGGGGTTTGTTCTTAAATTGGAATTGTTGATGAAAAAAAGAAAAAACAAACTCAGATTACTACTCTCATTCATTAATGTGGCCTGGTTTGACTGTAGTCACATCAGGTAATTGTAGCCTGAACTGTTGGACGCATTAAGGTGTAAAGCATCATCAGTCAGAGCTCAGCCTCGTGTCTGTCGGACGGGAAATTTATTATACCTCCTGCCTTTTAATGTATCGAACCATCCTGATGTATAGAGCACCAAACAGTCTCGTGTAATGAAATGCCAGTGAAGCGATGCACAAAGAAGGGACACACACACACTTGCAGCTGTGGATGCGAGGATGGTGTGGAGGGAGCAGAGAGATAGATGGATGCTTTTATTTATCTCTCAGTGGTTGGGAATCTAAATCACAACTGAATAAATGCAGTTAAAATCTGACACACACATACATGCACATGCACACAAACCTCATTGTACACACTTTTGTGTGAGTGTACCTGATGAGGTCATACTATTACTTTAGAGAGGGTAAAGATGGTACGCTAAAAATAACCCCTTAACACACAAACACACACACAAACTCACACGCAGGAGGATCATTAAGACTGTTGTCTTGTACCTACAGGTCAGCATGTTCATCATGATAATGTGTGAGTAACAAACAGCACACTGGGAATCTTTAAACAATAACACACACACACACACACACACACACACACACACACACACACACACACACACACACACACACACACACACACGCAATAACATGCACACATAATAAGGGAATGGAGGATACATGAAGATATGTGGCCTCTAGTATAAATTGATATACTATCTTTGCATTCAAAACAAGTCTTTAAGAACAGGGAATTGGCTGTATTTAAAGCTTGAAAGAAAAAGTGAAAAGTCAAAGACATAACCAAATTTGTTTCAGGAAATCAAACACATTGCAGCTCTTTTAAGGCAGTGCACAAAAATGTGTTTCTGGAGCTAACAGAGGCAGCTATTAAGAGAACTGCTGCTTAACAGATATCTCTTACCGTAACTGCTTATTTTCTGTACTTATAAAAAACACATTTCATGAAAAGACAAAACCAACAATAAACAGCTACTCCTGACAGTGTCTATCTAAAGCTAGAAGTATCTTATTCCTCTGTGTCATAAAGCTCAACTTTTGTCTAAAAATATTAAAAATACATCAACAAGTTAGATTGTTGTACATACTGTGACGTGGTAACTAATGTATGCAGACACACACTGATTGACAGGCCTGAATCAAATCCATTCATCAAAGTTAGGCAATAGCTGAAGAAAATAGTGGATCACCCACCCAGGATTTTTTAAGGACATGAATGTGGTATGAAACACTGCTCTTTAAATGTCCAGCGCTATGTGTACTTTGATGCAGATCTCGACCCAGATGCAGATGTTTTTTAAAATGTATTAGTTGTCCAGCTTTGTCCAAGGAATGCACTTTATATTCATTTCAGATATTAATCTCAAACATTTTTTATACTTATTTATTCTGTTTGGTTTCACAGGTGGGCTAAGGTGTATCCACGCGGAGTGGGTAATTAGGAAAGAAACAACGTGAACAGGTTGCCTGCCTATCAGAAGATAAATTCTGACCAGAGGTGGAGCAAAATAATAATCTGGAACAGTTCTTGATCAACAGAACAGCTACAGGAACCACAAATAAGTCTGCAAATACATTAACATTTCTGCAACCAAATATGTGTGTGTGTGTTTGTGTGTTGTGTGTGTGTTTGTGTGTAGGTTAGGTGGGTGTCACCCACACTGAGGTTTTGGAGAGCTACCTCAAAATGCTTTATCTGTGAGTGAGTCAGTAGCTGTCACACAGACTTACGTCAAGTGTCACAACCAGTCTATGATCTCATCAAAGAGAAACCAGTGCAACACACACACGTCCACACACACACACACACACACACACACACACACACACACACACACACACACACACACACACACACACACACACACACTTAGAGACACACTGCCAAATAGCGTATTGCATATGACCTGGTTTGAAAAGGAAGAAACATTTTATTTCATGAATTAAAGGTTACATTACATCCCTCCAACTAGTTTTTGTTGTTTCCTGTGTAGTTTTTTCTTCAACATCATCATCTCCTTTTCCCTTGACTCTCTCTCATTCACCTTCTCAATCTGCTTTTCTTTCTCACTCTCTCTTTGTTTCTCCCCGGCAGCGCATATGTGAAATAATGTTGATTCAGATTGATTATGCAGTAAACCTAAACTTCAATGATATCAGCCCTCTGGGTTCAATTGCCAATTTAAATACAACAAAGGTTTTTGGCTCAGGACAAAACCTACAAAGGAGAAGGAGGCAGGCAGACAAAGAGAAGATCTAAAACACTTAAAACCTTTCAGAAAATGTGAATGAATTATTTTAGGTTGAGTTTAGGCACTATACAGAGGCTCCAACGATGCAATACAAAATTACATTTACTAATCGTTGTGATGAAGCAGCATCCCCACTCAATATAAAACAAATGCTAATATCTAATTTGCATCACAACGCTTTTATGAGAAACGGAACGAGAGGAGGATGTGGCTTGCACTGCAAAATCACTCAAAGACACTCAAGTGGATGATAAAAACAAATAGCCATCAATACATATGAGCTTAACACATTTTCTGTAATAACAAAGCCATTACATAATTAAAATTTTGATCCCATTTGAGAGATAAACAGAACCAATAAAATAAACACCCGCAGGTTTGTCTCCAGATAAGGGAGGAAACAGTTAATCAATAAACAATTATTAGTCATTTATTACACAGCTCCTCTTAATGCTGTAGAATGGCCCATTCACTTGAATGAGGCTTCCCAACGTTCGGCGGTCTGTAACAGACCGCTGCTAAGCATATTTGACCGTCGTCAAGGAAAGTGGCCTTTTTGCCTCTGATTCACGTATTTCGTATCACTCCGCTCCGTCTTCGGTTGCTAAGTGACGTCAGCTGATCTGTAGTCTACTTCATATCGGAAAAAACTACTCCTATGCCACTAGTATGGATGAGTTTCACATTAACTTTAATATTTTTGGTAAATACGGTGATTTCGAGTCTTGGCAAAAGGCTGAGTTGTCGTCAAAGGTCAAGAAAAGAAAAAGAGAGGAAAGCAGCGAAGAGGGAGAAGCGAAACGGCGTCGGTTTGGCGAACTATTTCTCTGCTGAAAAACACTGTGAACGGTAACAAATAAATTGTGAAAAGACACACTGAGTGACGTTTTTTTTCGTGTTGGCAAGTAGCCGTGTAATAAGCGGGATGATGTATAGAACGGCGGTCATTATCGGGAAAATAAGTCCCTTCAGGACGGATCAGACCGGTTCGTCCTATCGGGACTTATTTTCCCCGATAATGACCGCCTTTTTATAAATTATCCCTTACTTATTTGATGGCTTTAAGAGTCCCTCAATTCTTGAAATTTTACTCAAACCTGTACCCAAATCCCTCAATGATGGCCTCTAAATAATGTCCTTTACCAAGATGCAAATTAAGCAAGTGAACCTATGGCTCAGATCTGGCAAACTGGAGTGTATCGTGCAAGTGCCATCTCTCGACGCAGTCCGTAGGCCAGCTGAAAGTGTACGGTACAATTTTGCTTTCTCCAAATTCTTGGGAAATTAGATAAGCAGGAGTTTGGATATTGTCCTTTATAGTATTATTTCACCTTATCAGATAGGATTAAAAAAAAACAATAGGATCTCTTGTTCAGTTCGTTTGCCACTGGCCATAGCATTTCATAGTGACCTGCATTTAAAACGAAAACTGAGAAATGGTACAAAATGCAAATTTTTCTAATATGTTGACAATATTCTTCTTTATATATAAGAACCAACATCCTCTTAAAGTACTGTCAATTTTTAGACTATACAGTGAAATACTAGGAACACACTCGTGAACTATTATCTTCTTATACATTTAAATACCCTGAAATTGGTCAATTATTGCTAGTGCGATCCCTGGGCAGGATAAATACCATCAAAATGAACATTATGCCAAAACAAGTCAAACTGCAATCACATTCAGTCAGCCCTTCCTTGCAGTCTGAAATTACATCAATATATTTTTAAATATAGTGTTGGAAATGTTCCTTATAATTAAAAGTAAGTTAAAATGTCTTTTGGTAAAAATTAGAAATGCTTGTCACAGTTACACCAAAACAGACAAGATTTTGCAGTAGCCTTGTATCATGGCAGACAAGTGTTACTGAACGTAAAAGGACCACACCAGCACCCATCCATCAATATGATTTGCAAGTAATTTATGGAAGATAATGTATGCTGTAGCAGACAAAAACCCCCTGCAAATCCATACCAGGTGTGGATACTGTCGGATACATTTGTGCACGCACACACGCACGCACGCACGCTATGGCGTTATGGCGTAACAAGAAGCTGCGTACGCATGAAGCAGCGTGTGCACGTCTGTCTTTCACTGTTTGACAAATGTTGTTAGGCGTTCACACGTGCGTGCGGTCGCAGATTCTGATGCTTCGCGGCCGGAAGTTGATCTGCACCGTGCGCAGCAGTCCGCACATGAACGTGTGGCGTAGTTGCTCTGTGTTCCATTTTCATCCAGTAGATGGTGCAATCGATCCAATGCGAGATACAGACATATAGGCTTTTGCATGACAAGTTCATGATTGTTATAGCTGTTATAATTTTGGATTGTTATAAGATACCTGTTCGTGTACATAAATATGAAAGATGCATTTGCATTTTGTTGAAAACCAACTTCAATCCTCGTTTTTTTTCCCCCTGCTCATTCCTGGTTTCTTGCCCTAGAGAGATTTTAACACTTGGTCACAATGTATCAAATTATATGTTTCTGATTGGACCAAAGTGTCAGTTGGACTTCAGAAGGGCCGGAACTCAAACACTACTAGAACGGCCGTAAGCGGTCATTTGGACCGCTAGATAATACTAACTCTATATTCTTATATTCTTTCATGTAGCTAAATACCCAAATTGAGTGATGAATGCATTCATTGTCATGATATTTTTTTTAATAAACGAAATAACACCAAAATGTAGCCTACAATTTCACAAAATTAATTAGCTATACATTTAACAATATTCATATCATCGCACAGTAAACTGCAATTATTTCATGTATTTACACACGATTTTAATAGAGTAAAATCAGAACACGAAAATTAACAATTAAAAGTGATTTAACACTTAATAATATATGACAAAAAATAATGATTATCAATAAAGCTGGAAACGAGCTGATCTAAAACAAATAAATATCCGTTGTGATCACTGGTCACAGTCCGCAGATTACCTCCGCTCTCCTCACAGTTAACACACACGGGCTTGTGGCATTTCAAGTGTCCGACGTTACAAAGTATGGCTCACTGCTGCCTCCCCTGGTTGATTAAAATGAAAAGGCCAACTACGTGAGGCGTGCCTGTACGCGGACTGGTGTGCGCGCTGCAGATCAACTTCCGGTTGCGAAGCATCAGAATCTGCGACCGCACGCACGTGTGAACGCCTAACAATATTTGTCAAACAGTGACCGACAGACGTGCACATGCTGCTTCATACGTACGCAGCTTCTTGTTACGTGTGACAGAGTTTGCACACGTCATTTCCGCGTACGCGTAAGCGCATGACAAAAATGTTCAATCATCTTCATGCGAGCGTTAACACGTGCGCTTGCATAAAGACGCATGAATGTTACGCGTAGTCACTACGCGTCGTGTGATTACCGGCGTGCAGCAGTCATCACGCGTGAACGTGCGCGTAAACGGGGGGCCATTATAAGTCAATGAGGAAACTACATTACACGTCAGGCGCGGCTTGCTGCACAGGCGTCAAAGCAGGCGCGAGTGACACGCTCAGTTGATATGTGCGCACGCTTTTTGAAACGATTCTAACGCCATACGCACGCACGCACGCACACATTTGTTTGCACATACAGTACACTTGACACAAAAGCTTATTTGTGATTGGGACTCTAACCCCTAAACTACGTCACAACTCTCGTCTGTTTTTCTAATTCGATGCACCTCGAAGGTCATGTAAGCATGTGCATACATGGACATCAAAGTCTGTTTGTGTGTGTGGTGTGCTTCAGCATGTGTGTGTGGTGGATACACTCTAATTAACAGTAAACTAATGAACGCACGCACACACACACATGCACACACACACACACACACACACATGCACACACACACACACACACACACACACACACACGGTGGGACCATCTATCAGGAGACATTTGCCTCACAAAGGTCAACATGGCCTAAGGGCATCTGCAACCACAGCCACAGCAAGGGATTATGGGACACGGCGAATAGGCATGGGAGTCCAGTTTGTGCACACATGCCATCCTGTGTGTGTCTCTGAGTCATGTGGTTTAGTTTCTCATACTGGGCCCAGTACACTGCTGCTGTCACATATCTGTACACACTCAGATACACATATGAACATGGACACACACATGTGCACTCTTTGCTTGTATGCTATCATTTCTCACTGAAGCACAACTCCAAGACGCAGTCCCAAATAAAGGTTGCAGTGAAGTACAGTATGTGTACTATTACTCAGAATAATAGTAATTGATGCTCATGTTTGAATATCGGCTGAACATTTATATCATGATGACCTTTGTATTAATGCCAAAAGGCCACACTTAAATAGACAGATGAATGTTACACTTTCCATGTCTGAAAGGGCTCCTGAGACACACACTTCCGCACACATGCTCACACACACATTTGGAAATTATGTATGAAAACAGTAGTACAGCAAATCCAAGGGTTAAAAGACGAGAGGTAGAGGAGAAACACTTTCCGTTTCACTGACTCCAGACTAACTGCTAGCTGTTCTTGAGAGTGCTGAGCTACAAACACACTTTTATTATTTAGCTTTACCTCACATCTTACTTTATCTTTTTGCACCTCCATCTCTCTTTTTTCCACTCTGCTTCACTCTCTCTAACTCTTTTTGGTTAGCCTGCACTCTCCGCTGTCTTCTTTCCCCTATCTGTTTAATTATCATCACCATAATATTGATACAATCAAACTGTATCATCACAACAAAGGTGAACAACTCTGAACTCTGAATGGAACATAAATATTTGCCTACTGTAGCAGTCTAGTTCTGCATGTTAAATTACAAGCGCACAATGCATTGTGCATACTAAACGGTGAATTTATTCCACAAGGTACAATGGTGCCTCAAATCAAGGTTAAAAAGGAGACAAACACAAACAACACTGTGCCCAGATGCCCCAACTATTGTGATGAGCTGCGCATGAGGTGCCAGCTGTGTTGTCCTTGATCTAACTCTGTCCCACACACACACACACACACTGAAACACCATAAATCACCATAAATTGCAAGACCTTTGCAAAAAAACACAGACAACTGAAATAACAATAATCAGCCAAGTGTGCTCTGAAGTAAGGAAAGATTCATGTCAGTAAAATGTGTTCACAGATCAAAGCGACAGGTACAGTATGAGATGAACATGTTTTGACAGGTAGGAGAAAAGAAATCAGGAGATGTCAGGAAGCAAATATGTCAAATCTGGAGTATTTGATTGACATGAGAGCTCACAGGTTTACTTTGAGTGTAGTGGGAGAGCATTGTGTCTTCTGTGTGTAGAAACAAACTGAATTCCCACAACAGTAAACCATGAGCTATATGTGCAAAAAGAGAAATGCGTTTGATGTTCTTGAGAATGAGTTATTTTAACTAGAATGGCACTCAGTAGAATGCATACCTCTGCCAAAGCCCAACAGTCCCCTTTATTTCAATTAAGCCTGAACCAATATCAAATAAAACATGTTATAATCTACTAGATTCAGATTTGTCTTTGGATGCATGAATTATTCCCTGAGAAATTAATGAAAATGTCCCCCCCCCCCAAAAAAAAGAGAGATAGTGAGAAATAAATTCCTGGTGGTGCTGTTTATGTCCCTTCACTTGGATCCTCACCAAAAGGTAATAGGGTCTATTCTGGTCCAAGATCCATCCTTATCCAAGTTCTTTGGAAATCTGTTGAGTAGTTTTTGTGTAATCCTGCTGACAACCAATCAACAAATGCACACGGGTCAAAACACAACACCCTTGGCGGAGGTATTAAAACTGAATAGGCTGTTTAGTTAGCAGTTTCTAACTTGGCTAAATGTAACTAATAATTAAAGGATTTTAGCTTTTATTTATTTGTGCTGCTGCAGTTAAACCAAAGCAGGGACACCAAATGCCTTTATATAAACAAGTCCTCCATACTAAATGACAAAACAATGTCCCCTCTAAAATGACCCATACACAGACTTGTTAATTTGACGCCTCTACAGCAGTGCTTTGATCTAAATGCGAACATTAGCATGCAAACATAATGTTCTTCAGCAGGTAATATTCAGCAGGTTCAACATCTTGGTTTAGGTTTTGTTTTGTTAAGGAATGCTAATTTTGCCAAATACCACTAAACACCAAGTACATCCAAGTCTAATGGGGAAGTCATTAATTTGCAAAGGAATTTGATCGTTAATCAAAGTATTAAACAAGCTGAACATCTGATTTTGTTATGGTACTAGATGTCAAAGGAAGAGATCACCAAAGTGATATAATTAATCCGCTCAAAACCATAAATGTGAACTTCACGATGGAACTAGAAAAAGTACATCATCTTGGAACCATGACTGTCTGTATAAAATAGTAATAGCTATCCATATAGTAGCTGCTGACATATTCTAGTCAGGACTAAAGTGGTGCACCCGTTATCCAACAACATAGTCCGGAGTGTGGCCAAAAACTACTTGGTACAAGGTTATCTTTTACTGTTTGTAGGTTACGGATGCAAGCAGCAGACTGGCATGGTAAAATCGCACTCTTTATACGCTCACGCTCAGTCCACACCGAGCAACTTCCTGCAAGGTTTTCCAGTGTTGTAACATCGCACTACTTTCTCCTTTGCTTCTGAGAGAAAATGGGTTTGTGTCAGTAAAACATGAACAGAGGTCGTTTTAGGTATCGGAACAATTGACCATTGCTGTAGTTATTGTGGTGAGGACAGCCTCATTCCCAGGGGAGCTGTCCCTAATCAGCCGATGAATGGTCCAAAAGCTGCATGTGAGTGGCCCGTCTCAGCCCAGCCACATGCACACACACAAACACATGCACTCAGAATATAAAGCGTTTTGTCAACTAGAAAACAGAGAAGAAGAAGAGGAGGGAGTGAGCAAGAGCGAGGAAAGGAAGTTGAAAAGCAGAGCAAATTGGACTGCTTGTTTCCTCAGAGCGCCTCTGACAGCTCAGTGTGGGTGACTGTGCCTCTTCCTCTCTCTCTCTGTCCCTACCTCACTCACTCTCTCTGATTACCTCTTTCCAGGCGGAGGAGAGAGAAGACAGGAGGGAGGGAGGGAAAAGAGGGAGAGGAAGAGGCTAGTTTCCACAGTGATGGCTGATGAAAGAGAACGAGACAGGTTCTGCTTGGTTGCACACCTCTCCTCTTTCTCTCTCTCTCAGTCTGTTGTTCCTCAAACACCCATGTTCTCGTTCTCTCTCTCTGTCCTTCTCCAAACACTTCTTTCTTCCTGTTTCAAATCTTCTCATCATTCCCACTTTACTCTACTTCCTTTTTTCTACTTTCATTACCAAAACATCCATTCATTGCTTTCCAATTTCCCACGTCATCTTCCTCTCATCTCTTCTCACTTTTGTTCATGCTTGTTTCTAGGATCCAGTCATACTGTGTTGCCAAAAGTATGTGGACGACTCATTCCAAAACATGCTGATACAACAGCCTTTCACTCTTCTTGGTAAGCTGGCCATGAGAATTTGCTCCCATTCAGCTAAAAGAGCACTAGTGAAGCCAGGCACTGATAGAGGGACGTAAGTGGGGCTGGGGATCGGTACTCAGTATCTTAAAGGTATCAACCTAAATACCCCAGTAGCGGTGTTAGTTGTATTGAAACTTCTCCGATCAAACGATACTTGCGTTTGATCCTTTTGTACCAAGATCTAGAATAATAAGATTGCTCGCAGCCAATCACTGCGAACAATTTATTGCAAGTGCCCAAACCACCGTGATGGCTATACAGTCTGTGGTGAGGTGAAATCGACAGCATTGTATTTGTCAGAGTTGGCAGTTCAGTGTCACGCCAAACCACGTGAAAGACCCACCTGTCCACCGTGTCGTGAGAACACCATTGTCTCATGCTGTCATCAAGTAAGCGATCACAAACACGCAACATATGGTTACACTTCCAGAATAAAGGCACCAAAACAACTTTGTTTGGCTTAGGAAAACATCATGGCTTCACTTAAAAGAGGTGCTTTCTAAGAAAAGTCACTATTGACCACTTGCTTCTCACAGGGCTGAAACCCTGGTTGCCTGGATGAAGGTACTATTAATGAACCACCCGATCATCCCAAACCTCCTTCTGAAATGGACTTTCAGCCTAATCTGTACCTCATCTTCTGCTCTCCTCATTGGTATCAAAACTTCACAAATGCGTGCACTTTTTGCTCCTGGGAGAGGCAAAAAACATCACATTCACAAGCTCGGCAGGTCAATTACACACTTTGCTGTTAGACTTGGCTGTCATGCCACCACACATTTCAAAGTAAGGCTATACTACATGCCTGTGGTGTTTGATAAAAATGCATACAATTCAGGTAAAACTTGGAATACGAGTAACAGGATAAAGCAACTCACAAGCATAAAGAAAACCTCAAGGTCAATGGCTTCTTTTACACTAACGTCATCTTCTCCTCTATGATGGTGGTTGTTGAACAATGAAGACAACAACTCCCATGATCCCACCCTATCTATGTCTTTTGTTTCGTTTTGATTGAAAGACCCCTTGCTGCACAAACAACATACTGTGCCTTTCAGTGTACTGGTATTAGTAGCAATAAGGCTGCATTTAAGTTTAACCCGAAGATGCCCGAGGTGCTTCTTCCACACCAATCTTAGAAAAACATTTCTTTATGGGCGTTGCTTTGTGCATGGCGGAATTACAGCATCAAAACAGTAAAGAATCTTCCCCACACAGTTTCCTTAATGCTGGATGATCACCATCGTGCAAAATAGCAACATTCACTATCAAGATTTCCTATAATTAGAATGAAGGATCTAACCCAAACCACAACATTTTTTTTAAAAACTTCCCTTTTCACCTTGCTCTTTTTCTCTTCTTTTCAATTTCCTTCATTTTTTCCATCTCTGTCTTCTATTCCTTCCCCAACCACCTTCTTTCTTCACCCTCCTCTTTTACCGCAGCCACCTGGGTGATCATTTTTGTCCCTGTCTCTGTTTAAAACCCTGCTCCTTCTCTCTATTACCAGGTGATCATTTAGATCCCCGCTGTGGTCAAACACTCCCCAGAGATTCACCTGAAACAGAGGCCATGCACAGCTCATCCATCACTTTCCACCCACCACCACCCCTCTCCCCTGCTTCATTCATGCACATTCTGGTCTCTCTTCATTCATGCTCCATCTCCAATCCTCTCCTGTGCCCAGCCCCCCTCTTTGCTTGTCTTCTCATTTCCTGGCTTCCTCATGCTCATTTATCACAGAGGGAACGTAACACCTCAGTACACCTGCACAGGCACACAACAACACATTCACTGCATGCCAGAAATCCCAACCTGACCACACACTAAGTGTTAGTGGGTAGAGGAAACACACAGATGCTATAATGACTAAAGGGTGCATTAGAGTGCACTACACTTACAGTAACATAGACCACCTGGTGTGTAAGGGTGATTCTACTGAATATCTGGAGAATGATACATTGCAAATGCCAGTAAAATAAATCAATTCCGTGAAGATTTTTACACATAGGGTAAACACTTTTGGTGTTGAATTTCCTAATTTTCCCAGCCTGACATGCCAGATGATTTGTTGCACAGAACCATCTTGGAAGGTGTTAAAGAAAGTATTTGGGAAAAGGGAGCCATTTTTCTAAACTAATTGCCAGGTGATTGGACGAACCATCTGCTGTTCTTCCTTCAACTCTTGTGGAGCCGCCATCATTGTTTTTAATCTTTTCGCTCGCTGGTCGCTAGTCAAGATGGATTTGTGAGATCAGGTGACTTGGGTTTCCTTTAATTCCTCTTTTGGCTCTGGTCTTTACGTTGGGTAGGAATGCATTTTTCTTTTCTGGATTACTTTCAGTGCTGTTGTGATATGTAATGTCAAGCGCATTCATCTATTTTTTATTTAGCTTTGTTTTCAATTATGTTTATTATTTTCCTGTTCTTGTAGCAGCAGCCTCTTGAGACCATGTTGGCTAGCATTCATCATTCAAGGACATTATTTATTGTTTCTCTTTATATGGCTTGCATGTTACATTTTTCTGTAAAAGAAAATGTATTTTGGTTGATTATTATAATTAAGAATGTTGTCAAATTGCACAGATTGCATTCACACCTGGGAGAGGGGCGATCTGATCTGTCATGGCTTCAGTTTTTTAGTTCAGTTATTTCCTGTTTTATCTGTATAGACCTATCCTCATGTGTCACGTTTTACTTTTCACTTTCCTGTCAGTGTTGTTGGATAAGATTCACGGTCTTCAGCTTTATGTTGTTGTTATTTTGCAAATGGAAATGCGACCATGATCTAAACCTGATCTTCTATTTTAATGTGTTTGTCTTTATCCAGATAATAGCCTGATACAAAATGCATGTAAAGGTGTAAACAGGGTCGTAAGTCATCATTGTACACAAAAAGGCCAAATACACTACAAAACAAACCAAAAAACATCCTACACATTAGTCACTTGTAGCTAATTCAAATACATTCGCTTTAGTAAACAGGATGAGTCTTAAGTCTTCCTTCTTCTGGCCCCATATTATCTGCAGAAACTATGCCACTGTAAAATGGGCTGCGCAGTATATGCATGACTGCTCTATACATTTCCTAAGACCACTGCATACATGATGTTTTTCTACCCCCTCTCTCGCTCCATCTCCCTTTCACTCACTCTCTGATGTCAGGCAGTACAAGCCACATGTACACGAGTCAGAGACATCCATTTCCTGTCAGTTTATGAGGCGTTTATGAATTATAAAACCGTGACAACCAGGGACCCTGAATGAGCGAAGGGGGGATAAGATGGGCAGAATAAGGGAAGAGATAAGAGAACGTATTCACTTTGGTTGTCTTATGGTGTATTTGTGTGCATGAGTGACTGTACGTATGTCTGTAAGCTTGTGTGTTTGTGTGTGTGTGTGTGTGTGTGTGTGTGGTGTGTGTGCGGGTGTGCATGCACTGACATTGTGCTGACATTGCATTAACTTGGCGTTCTGCTCCCACAGCTGTGCTTATTTGGTGGCTTGGGAATATCCTAGAATTTGTCTATTCATTCATTCAATTACAAGTATGTGTGTGTGTGTGTGTATGTAAATGAGAGTGCGTCTTCAATAAAGCCTTATACCTGCGCCATCTGGCCCTGTAATAGCCTTCCATGCCCCCCAGAATGAGATGGTTATGTCTGGCTGCATCACACACACACATGCACGCACGCACAAAAGACGCAGGCATGCCCCTACCAGAGGCGATGTGTCTTTTTAATGATAATTGAAATTGGTTTACTTGCCCCTATGCAGAGAACGTTCAGAGGATCAAAGTCAAATTATATACAGTGAATTATGTGTCAAGACATAATGAAGCATCTGAAAATTTACATTTACTGTGACTTACTATGGATTCACCTTCAATCTTGAAGATATAATCACATATTTGTTGTATCAAAGGGTAACTCCACCAATTTTACACATTTAAATCTGTTCACAGGTCTTGGGGAGTACTTATGCATATGTAAAAAAAGGAGCATAACACCCTTTGTGGCTCCAGAGGAAGCTGCAGTTTAAACATTGATCTAAATCCATGCAGCAGAGAGAGATATCATATTCTTTTATTCCGCACAGTCTTCTTCGTTGACAAAACCAGGTGCCTATTTATCTGTTTTAATAGTCTCTGAAACTGTCTCTGCGGCTGCATGTATAGAATTACTGTTCAAATCTGATCAAAAATACTTCCAAAGTTTAATGACTTTACCCCCAAATAATCATGGTTTCACAACACCAAGCTGCTCAATTCAGAATGCTGCGATGTGACATCACTAGCTTATCTATATTATCTATGTGATATCCTCTTCTCCCATGCTTATTAGAAGTCACTCTGGAGCTGCACCAAATCGGCTGAAACTATTTTAAATCTCAAATGTACACTCCTGTCAATGCAACAACTTGATTGACTGATATCTGCCCCTGTTTGTTTGTAGTAAAACAGCTGTTTGGCTTTGAAAGGGGCAGGATAAGTGTCATCTCTGGCATTATGAACTATTCTATCCAAAATGCTCTCAGTGGCTCATCTCCTCTCTTATAGTGTCTCTTCCCCAAGACCTGTAAACGCTAAATGCAAGGATTGGTTTGGGTTTTAATCTCACTGTGTTTAGTTGCAAGACTGATCCAAGCCATGTTAAACCTAACTTTTCACCAAGAGTAGAGTCACAGCACTTAACCAAAGAGGAAACACAACCCTTCACAGCTCAAAAGTTAGCCTGAAAGCAAGCCATGCATGTACTACTTTGGTTGAGCTCTTCTATCTTTGTATTCTTATTGTAAAGAGACAGTCAGATATCAAAAAATGAGTGCTAAAGGGTCTTATTTAGTGCCATTTTATTTTTTTGGGGTGGATTTGATTGGAAGCCAAAGTTGCTCTCTTTTTGACACGAAAAGGCACATTTTAAAATAGTATTATGACATCTCTGCTTAATTTGAGATACACACACACACACACACACACACACACACACACTCAAATTCGTCAATGTTTCAACCTCAAACTTCATTACATCCTTTCATTTAAGTTTGGAGCCAAAGAAACAAGCTGTCACAAAGCCTAACTGCTTACCAATTAAAGTGAACACAGCTTATTAAAAAGTCCACATAACCCCTTAAATCTATCTAGTTTATCTTATCTTACTTGTCTATCTGATCCAAACATGGCAACAAGTTACAAAAATGGTATGCAAACTCAATTATTAGAGGGTCTACGACTGAACTCACTACAGAAGAGATGTTAAAAGGACTCAACACAGTGCAGAAATGGTGGTCTTTGCCACTACCACATAAACTGCTACTTGAACAGTTAATGAAAAATAAATATATTGAATGGGTATTGTAGAAAAAAATGCAGACCATAAATAGTATTGAAGGGTTGATATCACAAAAATCTTAATTCTAACTTCAGAGGGGCTATGCAGAACTTGTGCTGGAAGCCAGTCGTTTGTTCATGTATGTGGACAGCATTTCTAAATTAATGTTAGCTACTGTTGCTCTCTGCTAGCTGAGCAAGAGTGGCAATAAATCAAGGCACTCGAAAATGTGCATACAGTAACTTCACATATAAATCCTGTAAGTCCAGCAGCCTTAAATATCCTTGTATATGCTTGTATATCCCAACAAGAGAGACACATACGGTCTAACTTTTTTACGTCACATTATGATAGAGTGCCGAATTCACGCCCCTTCAGGTTTCCCTCATGGGAACTTCTTTCGGAAAAAATCTGTATGGTAGTGAATGGAGGGAGACAAATCATATTCTAAATCCCGTTTGAACTGTGCCATGAACTACACATAAGATCTAGGTGCTGTTTCATAGGCAACCAAACTTGTTTCAGTTTCTTGAAGACGTTTCACTTTAAATGATGTTTGTCAATTTCCAGTCAAGAAATCAAAAAATATATTTGTGTCTCCCCAGTGACTGCTCTACACATCCTTTCCGAAAATATGGTCCCATGAGGTCCACTTGAAGGGGCTGAATTCAGCACTCTATCCACTCACATATGGTATTAAAAGGGTGATTGATGAATGTATATTGCTAAAAATTGTTATATAGCGCCTCTTTAATATAGACATGCTTCTATGAAATTGGCACTTGTGTTACATTCTTACAGGTGATGCTACACCATTACTTCTGACTGGTGGTGCTCACTGCTGGCACTGATGCAGCAGGAACAAGCAAACAACCACCACTGCTGTGTGATGAATGTGAAAGACCCTGAAGAAACCGCCCTCCTTGTTATGGCCACTAGATTCTGGCTCCAAAAAATAATGGTCAATACTCAGCAAACAAGATAACAAGATGGCTTCAAAAGAACAAATGGCTCACAATGTTGTGTGCAAGAGTCCCGGCAACAGTGTGCAGACCCAGGTACTTGTCAGTGTTGCAGCTGACTGGCTATTAACAGCGCCAGCTGCCTGTGTTTGTGCCCCTTAGAGCTTTATTTGTACCTTCAGCTATTCGGCATGACAGTGAGAGCAGAGCTCACATCATGAGCGCCATGAGTGGAAATATCCTGTCTTTATTATGTTGCAGGAGAAAGGACGTGAGGGTGAACAGAGGGAGAGGACTGCTTCTTAAGAACTGAGTTTTGGGGATTATGGGATGCTGTCACACACACACACACACACACACACACACACACACACACACACACACACACACACACACACTGAGTACACCACTGCTTCTCTGGTGTTAGACAGACATGGTGAGACGGGGACAGAGACAGAGTAACACACTCATGGATACACAGCAGGAGAAAACACAGACACCATAGACGGACAGAGACACATGTTGAGGGGAACATGGACAGAGAGACGGCTGTAACAGACAGACAAGCCAGTCAGTCAGACTGATCACGTACCTTCCAGACAGCAGGTTCGCCAGAGGCCGGAGTGCGTCATCACCTCCTCGTTCTTGCGGCTCGTGTCGTTGTCGCCGCTGCTCTTCACGCGGCAGACCCCGCGCGAGTACAGCCAGTAGTCTGTGCCGACGGCGATGGTCATGAGGCTGAAGGCGGCGAACGCGCCCACCGTCGTCACGAGCATCTGGACGCCGCGGTCACACATCAGCATCTTCATAAAGGCGGCTCCTGTTTGTCTTAATCTTCTTTTCTTTCCTCCCCCCTCTCTCCTCCTTCTCTTTTTAGATTCACCCTTTTATTTCCTTTATATCCCGCGAGACTTGGAGAGTCGGTGTGAGGGGTTCAACAGTCAGGCAGACCGACAGGCACTCGAGATAATTACTACTAATAAAAAATTAATAAATAGAAAAAAGGGGTTTAAAATGTGGTGGTTCTTTTAAGTAGTGAGCGAGGAATGAACTTGGCTGCCTCGTCCGTGGAGTTGACAAGAGGCTCGTGGCAAAGGGCGGGAAGGTGGGAGGGCGGCACGTCACTTTCTCCCGCATCAAAAAACCGGTTTTCACCAACACCACCCTCGCGCGCACACACACATACACACCAGGGGGGTTTTGACGACCACCGGTTGTCCCCGACTACCCGACACTGCCCTCACCCAGTCAGAGTGGAGGGAAACGGCGATGCCACATTCCGCCTCTCCGTCCCCTCCTTCCGTGCGCGACTCCCGGGGTTAGGCTGAGCGAGCTGCGTTAGAGCCGCCACCAGTCTCCTCTTCTTCTTCCTTTCCTTTCCTTCCCTTCTTAACTTCTGCTGCTTCTCCAAAACAGCCCCCCTCCTTGTCAATCCGTTAAACCATTAACAGCGAAGGTCTGCGTGGGAGGACTCCATCTTTAAAACAACAACAGAAAAAGGGGGGTTAGTTTTGTTTTCTCCGCTGATGTAGACGGTTTCTCTAATACATGACTCGCCCCTCACTCACCGCTGGATTTCTTCCTCCTTCCTCACAGCAGCAGCAGCAGCAGCAGCAGTGCCCAAATCTGAGGCGGATTTTGTTCTCTCCGCTCGAGTTTCCTGAATGAATGGGCGAATGAAGAAAGCCCATACGTCAGCTATGAAGAGAGAGTGGACGCTGACCGAGATCCGTCGTGTGTTTTCCACTCCAGCTGTTGACTCACTGACATATTTTTTTTTCTTTTCTTCTCCCCCCCTTCTTCCTCGACGTCAGGCTACAGAGACTCGTCCCAACACTGAGCCGATGACATTAATTCATGTTTTCGCACATTATCTGCAGTGGACGGACGCGCAGCGCGGGTACTTAAGTTGAACGGGCACAAAAAAACAAACAAAAAAAAAAGACAGGAATAATCAAATTTCAACTCAAAAAATCAGCCGTCTTGTCTCTCTCCTCTCCCCCAGCGCCGGAGTTGAAGCCACAGCCGGGACACACCGTCCGATAAAACGCCTGCTGACGGAGCCTGTAGGACAGCTACACCCGCCTGGGCTTGCTCCCGAGAAACGTGCCCGTTGGTACAAATGAAAAAAAACGACAGCCGTCGCCTCCTCCTCCGCCTCTTCCTCCTCCTCTTCGTCTTCCTCCTCCTCCTCTTGGTCCAACCAACACAAACTAAAACTAACCGCGCGGCTCCTCAAACTCCGCCTGAGGCCGCACCGCTCGCCTCGGATTGGGCTCGTGAGTGACAGCGCCCTTCAGGAGCTAATCACGTGCGGTCACCGCTGGATGTCCCGCCCACCGCCGCAACGCCGTCAGTATAAGAGAGGGGGGCTCCGGTTCAGAGAGGATGTTTCAGTTTAATAAGGATCTGTTTCTTTTAGACACATCTTTATTTTTTCTGTCAGGTAAGGTAGACGGATGGTGTTAAAGCTCAAGTGGTCAAAGTCACTGTAATTAGATATAGGACTGTAATGTTTTAGAAAAACAGCAGCTGATCAGGTATCTTCACAAATGCAGCTCTCAATTGAGGCAGTGCCGCGCCGCTCGACGCTTGCCGCTGTCGCGTCAGCCGCTTCTGCCGCGTCTCTGGAGCTGTCCTTGGTACTGAACCGTGTCTCCCTCTGCTTTCCTCTCTACTCTCCTCTGACTGCACCGCACTGATTAGTTAGAAGACAGAGTGCAATTATACACACACACACACACACACACACACACACACACACACACACACACACACACACACGTGTATATATATATATATATATATATATATATATATATATATATATATATATATATATATATATATATATATAACATATAAAGGGAGAGAGAAAGAGATTGGCAAGCGATGCATGAAGAATCGCGCCCGGGAGAGAAGCAGAGACGCCACTTAAAGAGCCACGGACCGTTTTTAATGATTCCACTCCAGCGAGGCTTCCACACGCGCGCGAGTGCGTGTGCGCGTGCGTGCACGTGGACGCACCAGCAGCGTGTATGCCAGCATCGTAGGCGTATGCCTGTGCATGCCTGGCTGTGTTCACGTGACTGTGTTGTGTGTGCACATATGAACATGTGTAAACGTCTTCCCCTCCCTCCCTCTCTTTCTCTCTATGTGTGTGTGTGTGTGTGCCGCAGGCGGCTGAACAGATCTGACTGTTTTAAAGCTCATTGTATTGCCTGTTTAAACAGCAATGAATGGGAGCCCGTAGTTGACACTGGAGACCAATACAAATGACAGGCTGACAGGACTGCAGGGATGAATAAATGCATGTATTCTCTTTTTACAATTGTTTTTTTTTTTGATGTTTATTTACTGAGAGCTTTCTTTCTTTCTTTCTTTCTTTCTTTCTTTCTTTCTTTCTTTCTTTCTTTCTTTCTTTCTGAGCTCACAGACCTATATTCATCAATCAGTGAGAATCCATGAATAGGTGGCTCTGTGATTTTTAGTCATGCATGAAGCAGACACTTCTCCCTGTCCTTCTGTCTGTCCTCCAGAGCATGTTGGTCAAGGTGGCGACAGACGGACGAGTGGACGATGATGCTCAGTTAAACATATGTTTGTGTCAATCTGCTTCAGTGTTTAAGTGCCATAGCTAACTCACTGACCGACTGATTTACTGCCTGACTGTCAGGCTGCGAGTGACTTAAAGATTGAGTGAGCGATGGGGCGACTGACAGAGCGGCCGGCTGTTTAGCTGATGGAACTGGTGGTTGTCGGACGGACTACAATATAAACAGAATAGGGAACAGAGGAATTAAAGCGATCAAAAAACAAACAGAGGGGGAGAAAAGTGAGGAGAGAGGGGGAGAAAAGACGGATTACAGTTAATAATTAAATAATTGCATGAACAGATCAACAGAGAAAGCAGTGACAGGTCCTATCATCCTTCTCACTTGCTCTGCCAGTGTGTGTGTGTGTGTGTGTGTGTGTGTGTGTCCGAGGCCTTTGCCGGCTGCGTTATCTCACAAGGAGACTCATTAACATAGAAATGACTTCAGGAAGAGAAGTACAGCATTTCACCTCTGGTGAGATACAGGAGGGAGGAAGAGGAGCCGGAGGAAGGAGGGAGGAGGAGTGACAGCACAGGAGGAGAGGAGGAAGGAGGAGGTGGGCGAGAGCGACTGGTTGGATGGAGAGGAGAAGAAGAGTGGAGAGATAAGGGAGGAAAGGATGAGGAGTGGGAAAGACAGAGGGGAGCGAGGCACTGATGGAGGCCACATCACACAGAGGGGGAAGAGGTGGAGGATAAAAGAGAGGAAAGGCGGGAGTGGAGGGAAAGAGAGAGCAAAGGGAAAAACAAGACAATCCTCTCTCCTAAAAATGACGTTTTCAAAGTACAAATATGTGTTCAGGAATGATGAGTGACAAAAACATGCTGCCTAGATTCTGTTTTTTTTTTAAATAAAGGAAGTTCCACATTAATGAAAACAAGATGGTGGTTGGTGGGTTTTAGAAACCAATACCTTTCGTTAAGGCCTCTGGTTCTGGTTTCATGTTAATAAATTAAACACATTGGGTTAAATTCCAACCAAGATTCAGATTACTATTTTTTTTTCATAGTCCACATTCCAATCACTCACTCTCTCAACAACATGTCAGAGATGGTTTAGGTTACTACTAATTAGGATTGTGGAGTAACAGAGTACCTGTAACAGAGTTTACTTAATTACTTTATTAACAGTAATTGGAATAGGAAAAGATAGTGGCTGTAGTCCGTCAAAGTCACCCAAAATTATTATGTAATTGGATTACAGATACATAGGTTGCTGACCACATTTAACTAACAGGTAATTAGTAACTGTATGCAAATATATTGTTAAAGTAACAAAAGAGTGAACATTTCCTGCCGCTGCTGCCAAAATGTGGAGCTTTTCATCATGTAGGCACCACAGGAGACATAGTAATTGTCACAACCGTTGGTGCTCAGTGCGATTATCCATCGAACATATGTCTACAATGGTGATTTGGTCATTTTTAATTTTTGCAAGGGAGTAATGGAATGAGAACCGCAGTGAGATGAAGAATTGCAGTCAACAGGCTGAGAGATAACAAACTAGAGCCCGACTGGTATTTGAGGCCGATGACAATTCTGATACAAAGAAGTAAAAAAACGATACCCGATTATTGGCTTATATACACACATTTTTGGCAACGATCCCTCAAATGTGGTAATCAAACACATGAGACAAAGATACAAAACTAAAGCAGGATACTTGACCGTTTAATGATTCACTTAATTGTCTAAAATGACATCAGTGTATTGAAACAGAGAACTTCACAGGGAAAATAATCCCTGTAAAGAAAATGTTCATATCGGCCACATTCCCCGTGATACGATATATCTAATCCAACTGATATATCGGTTGGCACTGTCGAACAAACAGGAAGTCAGATCGCAGGGCTGAGTTCTTCAGAGCTGCAATTTGAACTGAGTGCTGCGAGTGTCAGAAATGTAACCATGAAATATGTTAACCATGCTGTGTGGATGAATATACTGGCAAAAACAAACTTGATATGTTGCCAGGGAACACTTCACCGACACGTTCAGTATAAAAATGTTGCGACTCTGCAGATCTTTTTATGCTTCCGTGTCATTTTTATGTCTGCCATGACTCGCGCAAAAATATAACACACTCATCGCCTGAGCGTGGAAACAGTGTCGGAGCTGCATCAGCCTTTTATTTTCCGTGCTCGTCAGTGTCAGATCAACGCGTTTTCGCCAAACGTGCCGCTGCAGCCGACATTTTTCTCACTGATGGGAAGTGGTTTGACTGAGCCTGCAGATCCATTAGTATCTGAGAGGTTTCACCGAACATTTAAAGAAGTACGGGGTGAGATGCTGATTTTTAGTTTTCTGAAAGATACAATACCGGCTTCTATTAAGAGTCTGATTACCATTTGGCCTGTGACCCTGGTTCTGTCAGGCAGCCGGGGGGGGGGGGCAAGGTGCCCCACAGAGAGAAGCATCATCATAAATGCAGTTTGGAATCATTAAAGTATCTTGTGTTTGCCCTTTCTCTCTCTTTCTCCCTCTCTCTGTCTTTGTTGCTCTCTTTCCTCTCGTCTCCTCAGTTATTGGCTGCACAACAGGAGGATGAGGAAAGGAAGACGGGGTGGTTCTTGAAGAGAGGAGGAAGAGGAGGAGGACTGCAGGGTTTCTGCTCAGTGAGCTGGAACCTTCTCACGCCTCTGGCCAATGCTCAGAGACTGGGAGGAAGAGGAGGAGGAGGAGGAAGAGGACGGGAGGCAAGACAAGGGGAACAAGTTATAGAGGAAACCAAAAACCACAGAGAAAATTAGAGAGCGAAAGATGAACGGTTTGGAGGAAGAGAGCAGGAGGAGGAAGTGCAAGATGAGCGACAAAATAGATGCACTGCGAATGACACACTCACAGTCGGAGAGAGATGCATACACATTTGTTTCCGGGAAGTGTTGCAAGATTTTTCTATTTCGTGTGACGTGTGTTTGTGTTTGTGTTGATATTTGTTTGTGCGTTTCACCAGATGGGAATGACTGCAGGGCAGAGCGAGGGCATATGGTGATGTGGCATGATTCTGGCCCGATGTTAACACGTCAAAACTGTGATTTACGACTTTGAGGTCTGCAGACACAGCCCCCAGAAATCTTCTATGAAAGACAGTTTGTGTATGTCGAAGCAGGGGACATTTTCACGTGTGTGTTGCCTCATTTGCACGCAAAAAAAAAAAAACATGATTTGTTCCCGGATTTCTTAATTTCATCCCCACATTTGTATAAAGTTAAAGCTTCTTTAACGTCAAGCAATAACCTATGTTTGTGAGACTGTGATGTGTCAGAGAAGACACGAGGTCAGTGGTCACGTGGAGGAGTCTCTAATCTGCCTGCAAAATGAAAATGTGTGTAAGGGTGTTTGTGTGTTTGTGTGTGTGTGTGTGTGTGTGTTTGTGTGTGTTGGACACTAATTGGACGACGGACTGACAGTCGGATTGATCGAAAAAAGAGAGAGAGAGGACAGTGGAGAGTCAATGAACGAGAGACACAGAGGAAGAAATGTTTCTTAATTGCGGAGGCACATGTCTGATGGTGTGAAAGTGTGTCTAATATGTTTGCCTAATGAAAATGTGTGTATTGCTGCACGTGAGAGAGAGAGAGAGAGAGAGAGAGCGATAGTGTGAAATAAATCCAATAAGCTGCTCCGTCATGCTCCCCTCTTGAGCGTTTTTAAGATCCACTGAATGAAATAAATAAGAGATTCTTTCGCTTTTGTCAGTTCCCCTTTTTCATCTCTCTCTCTCCAGTGTGCTGCAGTGCCCTGCTGTCGTTTACTTCAGCCCCCATCATCCCTTCATCCTTTTCTTTTTCCATCAGCCACATCAGCTAGCTTCTTTGCTAGCTAGTTAACCACAGAATCAGTGCAGCGCCCCAATAAACATTGCAACCGTCGCTAGGATGGGACAAAGTTAACATCAAATATGCAGGTGGCTAGTAGATTTGCTTCGCCAGCAAGCCACAAAACAATGGTAATATGTTATATAAATCAATCAGTCAGTCTTTATTTGTATAGCGCTAATTCACAGCAAAGCTCATCTTGTGACACTTTCCAAATTGAGCAGGTTTAGAACATACTTAATCAATTTATTTAGAGGTCCAATATTTCCTTTATGAGCAAGCACTTGGCAACAGTGGCAAGAAAAAAACTGCCTTTTAACAAGCAGAAACCTCGAGCAGAACCAGACTCAATAGTCGGCGGCCATCTGCCTAGACCAGTTGAAGCTGTTCCCTGTAGTCCTATATAGAAAGAGTTTGGGGGCCGGTGTATTTTTAAAAAAATCAAAAACTCAAGGTACTCATGCTGAGAAAGGTAGTGTGATCTAAAATAACGCCACTACAGCTGGTAACCATGGCTGCGGTACAGCTGTATGTATTTTATAATATATAAATATACATATATTCATACAGCGCCTGTTACATATTGACGCAAATAAGTTGCCTTCTGCGCTCACACTCTCAAAGCTACTTTAACCAAGAAACATGGACCCAACCTGTCACAGTATGGAGCTGCTGAGTCAGTCATTATGAGTCATTTATAGGATTCTTGTTTTTAAAATGAGTCAAAAAAAAGACACTGAGAAGTTACCCAGAGGAAATGTAACCATCCAACCCATGAAGTGGCCGTTAGTTAGATTAATACCAGCTGATTAAAAACTGATCAAATCTGGTTGATCTGGTATCGTTGCTGACTAGATCTGAGAAGCGTAATGCCTCTACGTAAAAGCAAGGACCCGTTGCTTCATTGAACATTTTGAGTGTGAAATGTGCCACTGTTACTGTAAACTACACGTGCGATAAGGGAAAGCATGACAGGCATAGTGACAGTGACTATGTTTTGGTGGCTAGTAACTCTCAACAGTCCCAGGTAAAGTGTGTGTGACTTTGGTTTATATGGAAAATATCAGAGTCTTCGGGGAAGGCGACAACTTATGTATTTTTTATTTCCGCAGTTCTCACATAAGGAACAAATGTATTTCTATCTGTTCCCTATCTCCTGTTTCTTCTTTTCCCGTCAAGTCTTCATATTTGTTTGAAACTTCATCTCACTCCTTCTCCGTCCAACTTACCTCTCGCTCTCTGTGGCAGAATATTACAGTTGTCATTATGAGGAGTCTGATTATTGTTATTAATATCACAGAGGTAGATGAAGCCGAGCATGGCCATATGGGATGTACATATAGAGCCGTGTATGTGAAGCGCAACAGTGATGGCCGCCTGCCAGCCGAATGGTATGCATATTAATAAAGATTTATTCCTCATTCGCTGTCAAACCTGCACAATGTACAACACATCATTAACAGGTTCCACATTAATCACCTCCCGCAAAGCAGCACAGATTAGACAGATTTACTGTGTCTCATAAACAGGCGACCAACCAAGGCCCTGGTGACTTTTCTAATTGTCGGACGGCTTCTGGGGAGCAAAACGTATTAATTTGTAGTGGTTTGATAATGAAAGTATTTATAGCACTGGACATCTGAATATTTAAAGAATCTGGTTTGTACTAAATTTGACCTGAAAATAACTGAATAATGAAATAGGTGTCACCAGATTTTAATTCTAACCTAGCCTGGATAGTAAGTGGAGATTCCATTAAATTTAAAAGGGTTGCACCACACTAACTAGTTCTGCCTGTCAGTTCTAAGGGGTTTTGGGCTACTTAACCGGTTGTGTGGCTAGCTAAGCTCACTGAGACAATTGTCACTCAAGTAAAGAGTGAAAGCAATATATAATGTGGATGACAATGTTAAAATCTAAAAGGAAAATGCATGTTTAGCATATTAAAATACAGCTTATTAACCAAATGAAGTGAAACAACACAATAATAACACAACATACCTCAAATGGTAATACTAATGTTAGGTATAGACAGCTAACTCTTCATTTGTTTTATGTTTATACAGTCATTAATGACATATTCACATCTGCTTCTTGAAAAGTTACATTACACTGTTGAAGCTGCTTCTGTGGCTAGCTTCTGATTGGTTAGTTCAGTCTCATGTGAGTTGGAATGTGGAGGCCCTGTTGTTGTGAAGCTGGTTCAGTTCTGGGAACAGTGAGGTGATGCCGTCTCCTTTCACCAGGACGATCCAAACAACATGCATTAGACCCTCACATTACATTACACTAGTAACTCTGAAAGATATTTTCAGAGGGAAATGTTACAGCTTCTCATGTTACTGTGGGAATTCCTGTTTACATGATTGATGGCGGGTTTTTTTTCGATAGTACCACAGATGTTACCCAACAACTGGTTACATGAATGTAGAACGAATTTTACAGTTCAACCTAATTGGTAAAGAAAAATAAAATCAAGAATTTTAAGCTGTAAAAGTAGCTGAGAATACTGATACAATGAGTAAGAGGACACAAGAAGCAGAAACATGTCAGTGACATGAAAAACAAATTGGACGGGAAACGAGACAATAGTTTCAACATGATTTATTGTACTACAATCGACAAACACCACAATACAGATTTTCTTATTTGTAAACTATCTCACAAAACACATTCTTACTCTTCTGTTGCAGTATCTTTGCTGTTGTCTGCATGAAAAACAAACAAACCGTAAATTACCTCCAGGTTATCGTTAATCTAATTGTTGTTCAGCGTGTGTAAGCCCGGCTGAAGTCAAAAGCAGAAATAACCCCAAGAAAACAAGCATCAGGTTTTAATCGTACTAACAGCTCATCAGATTTCAAGTTTAATGTCAGGTAGCCTCGGCAAGGCTACAGATTGCAAGAGAAAAAAGTGGAAAATAGTAACCGGAAGCATTAATGGGACAAATCAGGGAGAATGAGATGAGAGTGATGAAGTAAAGTGGAAGCAACAGAATAAATAAATAAAAAAACAAGCTGGAGGGGAAATGAATCCTGAAGAGAAAAGAGATGAAAATGGTTGTGAAAAAAAGCAAAACAAAAAAGCCCATAGAGAGGGGTAAAGGTCAAGAGAAAGGAAAATGAGGTAAGAGAAAGACAATGAGGAACAAGGAGAGTGAAGGAGGATGGGGAAAGGTCAGAGGAAAAAAAAAAGAAAAAGAAAATGACAGATGGAAAAGGCGTGATCGAAGAAAAGGTCGGAAAAGAAGGGAAGGAGTGAAGGAAGGAGGATGTGAGTTGGTACACTTTTTAGGCCAATGCTGTACCACCCTGCAGACAAAAACAAACTGTATGAACTGGCGAGTGAAAGGTTAAACAGGTATTCTTTGATGTAAAATGTCAGTTCTCAAACATTTGCATTTTCTCTATTGCGACTCATATATATATAATTTTACCCCTAAACACATAAACTTCTCTGTTTATGAATGCAGTAATGGGAAATGGAAGACTCTTACCTCTACAGACTTGAAAAATATTTATATATGTACAAACGAAGCAGAGCATGGCCCCTGTATAATATCTCATAAATAGGTAACAATGACATGAGACGCACTTTTATCATAAATTAAGCAACATAAACCCTATTAATGTCTAATAAAGTAATTATCACACACCGGTCCATCAATCAACACTTAGTATAGGATAAATCCATATCATATATCATATGGAACAAGATATGAAAGAGAAGAAGAGAGATCATCACATGCATGCATAGTGTAATTCCTTATAGTCCTGATCTGGAATTTGTAACACCGAACGTAACGAGTAACCGGCTGATGACGATGTTAAAGGTTCTTAAAGCACTGAGAACGGAGCTTCACAAGGAAATAAATACCCACGTTTATATTTGTGTTATTGTAGATGTGCGGCATTTCATCATTTCGTGTTAGCTGTCAAGTCTGTGCTGTTTGGTCAGGTGCAGATAGAGGCTGCTTAAAAGAGAGATTTTTATCTTATAGGATTTTAAAGAAAGACTTATATTAAAATGAACAGCTACACACTCATTCATTCACTCGGTCACACTGGTGGACACGTCTGCTGAGTGCTATTAAATGCTTCAGGGTCTGTGGTTTCCCAACGACGGATGTTAAAAGTAGGCGTGATTAACATTGGGAGATATTTACACCTGCGCATAATACAGCTCTATACGGAAGATGATTAAGGCCACTGTTAAAAAAAACAAAAAAACTTTAAAAAGTCTGCCTTTTTTCACAGAATTTGGACTTTTTTTTCAGATTGAACAGAAAGAAAGAATTCTGACTTTTTACTTGGAATTCTAATTCTGAGCAAAAAACTATTGTCAGAGCTCTCAGAATTTCTATCCTTTTCTCAGACTGGACAGAAAGAAAGAATCCTGGTTCTGATTTTAATGACAGGAATCAGATTTCCAAGAAAGAAAGTTCTGAAAAAAAGTCAGAATTCTGAGAAAAAATAATTCTCATTTTGATAACAAAAAAAAAGAACTCAATTTTACCGCCTAATCCTCTTCCGTAGCTCTTAATGAGAAAGGAGGACACGCAAATTATACAGTACTTTGTATTTCACACGGGCAAAATAAAAGAACAGGACCGCAGTCTCAGATCCAGTTGAATTTCCCCAAAGATGAAAGAGTTAGGAAGGATGCTGTTTGTTTGTGTATGCTTATATATATATAAATATGTACAATAAATGCATATGTACTGTATATAGTATACACGAAGGTACTGTTTGTGCTGATCTATGAAGGGACAGAACAATCTAGGCCTGTGTAATGGACCTACAGTATATGTCTTGTGTGCCTCCAGGAGCGAACATTTCACAGTCATTGTCCGCCTTGTTACGCTTCACCTAATAATTCCAACCCTCAGTCATGGATTGGACTCTCTCTCTCTCTGTGTGTGTGTGTGTGTGTGTGTGTGTGTGTGTACAGTATATTGAGCTAGTTGGCATTATATCCAGTGTAATGTGGTTTGAAGCTGGAAGGCAGATTTGCTGAATTTGAGCTGAATTTGAAATAATTGGCTTTATCCAATGAAGCTTTATAAACCACACACACACACACACACACACACACACACACACGCACACACACACATGCACACACGCATACAAACACACACACACACACACACACACACACACACACACACACAGAGGCACGTTCACATGTTTTCTAGCATATGGACAGCACTAACACACACACGCACAGATGGGTTCGAAGAACAAGGTCCAAAATAAATAATGGAAAAAAGGCAGCATTTGCTGTTGTTATTATTGCTGTGTGTGAAATTGCTCACTTGGGGGTTGTCAAAGCAGCTCACTCACTGTGCGTGCATCTGCATCCGTGTGTATGTGTGCATGCATCCACTGGTGACTGCCGCGCTGCCAACCCTGTGACACCGCGTCACACTAGGCTCCCAGTGAGGCCTCGTCAGATGTACGGATTGGAGCCAAGACAAACAAATAAATAAAAGGAGGAGACAACCGGGGGACGTGGGAGGAAGGGAGAAGGGGAGAAACCAAATGAGGGAAAAGAAGGAGGAGAAGGACGAAAAGGTTTGACAGGCTGTGAAGTTTGCTCATTAGGCATATTCCTCCGTGGTGGCCCTGTGTGAGCTGTGCGGTGTGAGCGAGTGTCAGCACTTCTAACGAGCAACTCATGACAGCGTGCACCGGCTGAAATGGTCAAGACATACAAAATTAAAATATGAAGCGGGTCCACGTGCTGTATAAAGACTGTGAAAGTATCAAAACTCTCAATCCACACAGAAAAGCACACGGCTCATATTCAGTGCGTCTTTAAACGAGGGACTTCCGTAATGTTGTGATGTCACAACTACCTGGTCACCATCCATGAACACAGACACGGTTGCAAAAACACAGACAGAGCTGATGCAGAAATATAGAGGGTAGTGCCTGCTCGGGCCAATGAGAGCTGACCAGTCAGAGCAGACTGAGCTTTTCAGGAGGCGGGGCCTCAAAGAGACACGGACTAAAACAGAGCATTCAGACAGAGGGTGAACAGAGGTGCTGCAGCAATGGAGATCATGAGAAAATTAAGGTGTTTTTAGAGTATTAAAGCATGCAAAATTTATGAACCCGAAAATGAACATAATATGGGACCTTTAAGATGGCTAAAACCTGCACATGCAGGCCCCTGCAGAAGATACTATGGATGCAGATGTTAGCTTAATGAAGTTAGAAATTTTACTCCTGATCAGTTTTACAAAGTGACGAAAGAACTAACATTAAAATGTATAAAACTATGAACATCATCACAATTTGGTCCACTTGTGACCTAAAAACTTTAGTTGATCTAGAAGCAGCAACATTTCCTGTTTGATTTGGTCCCATCTCTCCACGTCCCCTCGGTGAGACTTGATGTTATTATGGGAAAAAAAACATGAATCCATGTATGGACAGGGGACAAAATTAGGACTGGAATGACTGTGATGTGTTGAAAAAAATAATGCACTCACATAAGCTGCTTTCAACATTGCTCCTGAATGGCGTTTTAACTGTTCAAGGCAAATCACACCAGGGACCGAGACTGCAGCTTGCATCCATTCACGTGTTTAACATGGGCTAACCTCATGTCACATCTCAGTGATTAGGTTTGAGACGACACGATGATGCAGTTCAACTCGCAGGACAACACCCGAGAACACAAAATGTACGATGCTTCGATTAAGAAAAACTGAATATAGGTTGGGTTTTTATAGCACTTAAGCAGACTTGCCATAAAACAGAATTCTACTGTTATTATAATCATGGCAAAAAATTGAGAGAAGGGGCGACTTTTTCAGCTGGCAAGCAAGACTGAGGTGTTGTGGTGTGTGTGCTATCTGGGCAGCCCATATCATTGTAATGCATTGTGTATATTTGTAGTTTTTGGAAATTGATATTTCTGCATAAAAAGCACTTTCTGACACCTTGGGCATTTTTATACAATACTTCAAATCTTTGGTATCCTGTCAGATGTGCGAGTTTGGTGCTGTGATACCTTTCTCATGCTGAAGTATTGGACTACGAGAGTGAAGACGTTTACTCAACAAAACACAAAATAATTAGACTTTAAGTGCTAGTTTGCCTTCCTATCTGCTCTGAAGCCATTTGTTCTGCCAGTCCGTCAGGCGCGATCGGCTTTGCATTAATTCGGAGCCACGTATTCGGGGTTGGTGTAGGAGAAGCCGAGGAAGTCATCCTGGTCCAGGTTCATGATGACCAGCTTGTCTGTCGGCGTCAAGTCCACCGGCATCTTGGTGAACTCCTTGTCGAAGTTGCAGGTGTCCTTACGGTTCCTCTGCAGGTGGAGATCATGAGGTTGTGGCGGAGAGAGCGGATGTTGGGGAGAGAGGAGGAGGAAAGATACAAATGATTTGAGGAGAAATGGGATGGATTGGGAAGAAGAAGAGAAAGCATTATTATCATACCTTTTAATGAATTAAGAATGAAGCCATCTTCACTCATGTTTGAGGCACATTTTAAAGAAAGTTTCGTCGCACCAGCAGCCGGTTAGCATAGCTTAACACACATACTGGAAACAGGGGGTCTCCAAAAATTAACCAAATTCACCTAGAAGGCGCTGGCAGGTGTGTTTTGGACTGGCTGTTCCCTCCTGTTTTCAGTCTTCATGTTAAGCTAAGCTAATTGGTTGGCTGTAGCTTCGTATTACATAAACATGGGAGTGGTGATCATTGTCTTGTCTAACGCTCTGCAAGGAATTGACATAAACCATCCCCGCCTGTCAAATTCATACTGAAAAACAAATAGGGGGGCAGCATATCACCGCTCAGTAAGCGCTAATGGCTGCTAACTATGGTTGCCACTAGCTAGTTAGCTTAGTTAGCAGTTCGATAGGAATCCCTGCAAAACAATAAACAGACGTTATAAAGTCAAAACGGTTACAATTGATCAGATTCTGTTGGTAAATTTAGTTCATTTTTTTTTTCACAATTTTTAACTAAACTCTTACATTTCGCACCTTTAGGACCAATAGCTTTTGAAGCGTAGATGCCGTAGATGTTGGTGCACCACCTACCCAGAAAACTGTATTGTAAATTGTAAAGTGTATCTTCTAAATCCATCCACCCTGAGCAAATGTCAGCAAGTTTTTTAATAAACACAATAAATGAAAAGAAAAGGAGCCCTCAAAGGTAATTACAGTCATGATTTCATCTGATTAAGAAGCAGTTGTTTGCGCACATCTGTTCGTATTTTAGTCTGTATCTCACAGCATTGTTACTGATGATGCAGGTATTTTCTTAAAATGAGTACCACCATACCCTCGCGGCAATCGTGTTTGTAGCATCGACATTATCACACAGAAAATGATTATGCACATAATATACAGCATATAGAGTGAATCCGAAGTGCTGCCCTCGATTCACAAGACTTTGACTTTCATTTACTCCTCGCCTGAACGACCAAATCTCTCCAGCAAAGTTTCGCCAGCCAATATCTTCTTTTAACATTATCTCTATAACGGCAGGACTGTGGGTCAGAGAAATCAGGATATTTTTTACAGCTCTACAATGAGCCTCCCCTTGTCCACCATGACAGGTACAATACTAGAGAAGACACACTACACCTGTAGAGAGAAGATGCCTGCATGTGCTAAACAATGGAGTGAATCTAAAAAAACTGTGCTTTTTTCGAGTTACAATGCTGAAAAGTAGGACAGCAGTGTATTCTGTCTGCCTCCTTCACTGCCACAGTGTGTGGGTTTATATGAACAAACACTGCAGCCTCCTCTTGTCCTGTCTTTGCTGCGATGGTCCCCTTTTGCTTACATGATTTGTAGTCAGTCATTTGTAGTTTTAAATTTGACGATTTGCTAAAGTTAAGATGACAGGCCTAGATATTCACTGAAAGTAAATGTGTTTGTTTTTTTCATCCGTTGATGTGGACGATCACCGGACGACCGGGTTAAGGCAAAAAAAATAAATAAATGATGTCACACATCAGACATGTATGTGTGTAGTGGAGGGTGTTGTTAATGCACTGCTCAGTTCAGCGTGTGGACAGAGGAAAGGAATGAGCGCGGTGCGGTGTTAAAGAAGGCGTTTAACGTTAGCGAGAGGGGGAGGGGCACGCTAGATGCAGTAAGAAAAAGAGAGCGGCTGCCGCTTGATTCACCGACATCGACACACTCCCACGGACGGGGATTCGATTCTCATTGGGGCTTCCCGTGCTATATATATGCACTGGTGGTGCTGTAAGGCTCTGTGTGTATGAGAGCAAACACCAGAGGAAAGGTGACACAGGGAATCACATAACTGTAGGACGTGCATGTTGTCATGTGAATTTTGCTATAAATCGTGGCGAAAGATTGATTAGGGGCACCCGTATACTTCGTGTTCAGGGAACACACACAATTTTTAATCTTGAGTAGATTCAGTCAGAGCCACCACAGATCTGTGATACATGTCCATCAATTTAGTACGAGAAGTAAAAGTCAAGTCATGGGTAATTGTACTTAAAAGAGAAAACACAGGCCGGCTGGTCTACTTCTCATGGTGTTTTTGTCTACGTGCTCTACATGTTTTAGTGCATGACTCATGAACCAGCACCTGTGTGGGCCGGCCTTTAACGCCTTTAAAGCCATTATTCTGTTTTAATAATGCCGTTTCCAACATGTAGAAGGCATTCTCTGGCATAATTAGGACTGGGAAAAGTGGGACTTCTGTGACAGCTCCAGTAAATCCAACTTGGCATGTTTGAAAACCAAGCAGCCAAAAATCCGTCGCACAGCGTAATTAAATCCAAATTGAGGGAAATGTAGTGTTTTACTTTTAACTCTTGCATGGCCGACTCCACTTTCACACAATTGTCTCAAGTTGTCCGAGGATGTAAGAAGATTCCTCCTCTCCTCGGTCGGCTATCGCCATATCATTAAAGGTGAATACACTCAATTTTGGAGCAGAAGCATTCTTTAGGATTTATTTCTCTCTTCACTGTGTCACCGCTGCAGCATGATAACGTCCTCTCATGTACCCTCTTTGTTTCTTTTGTTCCCTGAAGCACGTTGAGCAAATGAGGTCTGTAAAAATGAAAGATTTTTCAGCATAGGTCAGTGAAAACAATCTATAATCATATTCACCATGTAGGCCTGTATTGGTGTTATACTCAATAATAACAAATTTGTTTACTGTATTTGTCGGTCCTTTCTGCTACGGATTTGACCGAGACACATGGATAGACAGACAGACAGAGTCACAGGTGAGATGAGATCACAAGGTAAAGTGGGATAAAGGGAGCGGCAGAATAAAAGCTGGCCACATAAATATTCACATCACTAAGCAGGCAGCTGTCACAGAGAAAAACCACACGAGGGACGATCTCTGAAAAAATCCACAACCATAAACACATCCCAAAAAGTCAGGAGTCCGAGCAACTCACACCACGGACGTTGTGAAAAAACACAAATAGATTGTCCGAGCCGCAGCACAAGGAGAGCGATGAGGAGAGAGAGAGCTATGCGGTCCAACACTTCTGAAGGTAGAAAGTCAATACAAGCTCGTATATCACAGCGGTGCCTGATTCGACTGTTTGACAATGGTGAGGCAGAGGAAGGCAGGGTCAGAAAACGACAACGACAGAGACAGAGAGGGACAGGAGAGCGTTCAAGAACCAGCGTTGTTGTCTCCTACCTTCATCTGCCAGCTCTCCCATCGCCCGAGAGGAGCCGCCTCCATCCAAAGGGACGCACCTGCCACAGCTGGCCCAGATCCACCTCACGTTCCCGGGCACGATATTCACTAGGAAGCCTCGTATCGAGAGAGGCACCGACACAACACTCAAAGGATGCAAGGTTGATTCGCCCCCCAGATTACAGATCAGAAATGTAGTCGTGTTTTTCGTTGAGGTTTTGTTTTGTTAAACCTTGCAGCAAAGCATCATTAAAATCTATTTATTTTGAAGAGTAATCCCAAAGATACCAAATATTTCCATTTGATGGAAAAAAATCATTAATAGGGGGTTTGAATATAGGACTAAGAAGTGTTAACAACATCAGCTGATTTAATAAACATGACATTGTCAGAAAATATAGATTAAGATGATTTTTGTCACCTCAAAGCCGAAACCTTCACACAGGTGTTTTACCTTTAATAGTAGTAGTGAGTAAAGTGTAAAAAGGTCTGTATAGACTACTCAGAATTATTATCCAAACATGTAAATCATTTCAAGTGAAATGTACTTCACACAAGAGCAAAGTGTACAGACTTGATTTAGAAGCGTCTTCAGTTGCTTTGTCGGCCAAAACTGTTAGCATGTCTGGCTAAATAGCAGTACACACAGCATTATTAAATAACATAATTGCAGAGTTACAGTATCCACGTTATTCCTTGGCCCCATGATCCCGCTGACGTCCTGTCATTTAACTGGAACCAGTGTTTTCTATGGTAACAGGATTATAATCCTCTTTCTGAGAGCAATTGGTACGACGTGTAAGATATTCACAAAGATCTAGGTTAACGACTTTATAGAGTGAATACTACTGACACTATGATTATTGCTCAGCCGACCTAGCAAAGGCTTAAAAGGCTTTACAAGGTGTGTCAATTATTATAATATTGTTGAACACTGTTAAACAGTTCCACCAAGCAATGGCAGTATCACCCAATCTAAATAAACTAATGCTCTTCGTTTTCATGACTGAATAGACTGAGTAAACAAAGTGACCATAAAGGACAGCACAGTTCCATACTGTTTTGCTTTGTTCATATGTGGCGGACCCTGCCACATTCAAGCTTCGAACGATGTTCTGGGGAGCTTATTTTCCTCTGAGGAAAGGCTCATTTATTAATTTATGGTCTTATTACCATATGAGTATTGTAAAATTTGCCTTTCTGAGCTCCTGAATGTTTTTTTGTTTCCAAAACTACAAAGTGCACCTTTAACAGTGAGAGACACATGATTTCTCCATCCCGTTTGAATTGCTTACCACGAATAACGCATATGATGTTGGTCAATTTAAAGTTTCAGGAAACTACATCAACAATCGCGCATTATGCATCACCAACGCCAACATGGCTGTCACCTCGGCATAGAGAAGGAGTGGAAAATAGTGAAGTTCATGCAAACTCTGGCCGACTGACAGCTGCAGCTATGTGACGTTTGTGAGCTGGCGCATAATATGCAGGAGCGCCTCTACAAGGTCTCAGTGATGGGTTTTGTTGACAACACGTTGTCACTTACACAACCGTTGAGTGTGTAGTATTTCTAATGATGTCTTAGATTTGAATATTTTATGACAAACTGCAGCTTTCTTGAGTTAAATAGTTGAAAATTCGCCTCCCTATGGTCATTCCATGTGCCACCAAAACATCATCTCTATCTGACACTATTTTGCTGCATCGTAAAACAATGTGTGGAGACAGGTCTTCCCACACAAGACTGCAGTATTTAACTTAAAATCATGCACTGTACATTAAAAAAAAAAAAAAAATGGAATACTTGACAGGCATAGCAGCAGTAACTAAGGCGGGCCTTCGTTCAGTTTATATCAACTGTGTGGGTTCATCAGAGCCTGTAAACTCAATTCTGATAGGTTGCATCTATCAGTGGAGTTTCAATACAGCGCAGCATGCCAACATATGTTTTCATATCATATCCCGCAGAGATTGTACTCATCCGTGTCATTATTCACCATTTCTAATTGATACACTGTCGAGCTAAATGTCACTCAACTTACGACTCGCAGTCAAAAAAGTTTATCTGAGTGTAAATAAAACGCACACGCACAGATATGGCGTGCGTTTTATTTTTCCAAAACTGCGTGTGAATCCGCTGTGTACACTGCCGAAGAGCGTGCACGCAGTTATTTACCAAAAATACACACATTAGCTCACTCGCACACTCGCACACACACACACACACACACACACACACACACACACACACACACACACACACACACACACACACACACACACACACAGCTGCCAGCCATGTAGGCCAGCTCATAATGTGTTCCATCTCAACACGCTTCAATTGCAGTCAATGCTGTGAGGCAGAGAGACAGAGATATGGAGAGGTGGGGGGGAAGAGAGAGAGAAAGAGATGCAGCAGAGGACGGGGAGGGAGATGAATATCAGTGGCCCTCGGTATAGATGTATAGATAGAAAGCTTAGAATATACAGTTGCGACAGGGCAAACACACACACACGTGATTGTTTTTTCGAGCCCTGGCGTTCCAGAGGCAGAGGGGGTTTTAATGGAGAAACATGACTCTGAGTCTTTTAATTTAGACTTTGCCTCTTCACACCTCCCTTCCCCTCTCTTCCTCTCCCTCTCCTCCTCTCTTCCTCACTCCCCTGCACCTCTCTCTCCCTCTCTCTCTCTCCCTCACCCCATCTCTTTTCAGTAACGAGAGGATTAGCGGGAGACGAGCCGATGTCAGCTGAGGATGCGGGGGAGAGTGGGAGGCACAGAGGAAAGGGGAGGTGAAGAGGAGAGGAGGGTGAATGAAAGGCGGTATCGAACGCTGACCTGTTTTGGGCTGATAAGCGCAGGCTGCTTTGTGCTGAAGCCACTGGCTTTAATTTGGGGGCCGCAACATTTGGAATTAATTATCACACACACTCCAGCACTGCTGCGGCTTACTGTGTACACGGCTATTACATCCACTCCAATACAAACTTTATACAGCTTATGTGCTGGAACTTACTGTTACACAGGAGTTTGTATTGCTGTTGTGGTACATTTGCATAAAATGCCGCTGCATGACAATGTCGGCACACGGTTAAATAAAGAGGAATGCTGGGAATGCCTCTGATGAAGACGTTTTCGGGGTGGCAGGCGACAAAGCAACAGGAAGCCCTGATTGCTCCAACACTGAAACATAAAGAACTGCATATAAAATTTATTAGCGACAAGTTGAAAGCAGTAACCGCACAAAAGTAGGCCTGCTTCACTGGATATAATTCTTTCCATATATTTCCAAGGTTGATTTGAGACTGACTCTTGAGCCATTCACACAGGTTTGAGTCATAATTTATCTATTGTATGACAGCCTATATCATCCGGGATGTTCCTTGAGTTTCTTTAGCTTTTAGCCTGCTAATCAGCTAACTAATGTGACTGAAACCGTGTTAATTGTGCCAACAGGAAGATTCATGTTCCAGCGGAAGTAAATGCATTTGGTACAAAACAAACCTTCCATGAAGACTGGAAATGGGGCAGCAGCAAGGCTACTAATGCCGTTGGTGACTTCACGGGCGATGGTATGTTGACTGTTTCCGCTCAGTCTTCATCCTAATTTAAGCTATCCATCTTCTCAGGAGACAAAATATAAGAGTGGTATAGATTATTCATCGTTTTTCTCCGTTCTGTTATTTGTGTAGAATAATGTCATAATCATATGAATCGGACAAAAATGTGTTTTGTGGATTCACAGTGACCTTTGGCCACCAAAGCTATCCGTTCATCCTCGAGTCCAAGAGGACGATTATGCCAAACTATAAGAAATTCCCCTCTAGGTGCATCAAAAACAACCAGGAAACATGACATCTCCGAACACGGCTATTGCCGACACGGAGGAATGTGAGTCGACTCTGTTATAAAACATTACACCTGTTTATGTAGATGTGACGCTGGAATAAAGACTGAGGCGCTCCGTTCTGTTTAACATGTATTACCAGCGGTCACAGTGTCGAAGACTGCTGACTAAGCGGCAGTAGTTTAGTGGCACCACATCTAGGTGATATATTTGAGCTCATACATATATCAGAGGGCTAACTGCTAGCACTGTAGAGACTGATACTTGCATGTTGTGCATTACATACAACATCATAATATAATAATTACAGGGATGATATTCTGGTCCAGAGTATCTTATGGATTCAATATATAAACACATTTTAGAAATAAACCGTATTTACTTGCATTGTTCTTAGATGTTATTATGATGTTATTCTTTGAGCTTCCCAACCTCGGAGAAAAATGGCCACCATGCGAAAATGGTCTACTGTGTGAGTTGAGGACAGTCACACTGGATAACTTTTAATAAAACGTCTGAGCCACATGTCACACTCTCATGGTCATTTGCCTCGTCCTTCCCACTTAAAGGTCATCCCAAACCGTTTCTAGTAACTTCATTAAAGTTTAAATTCTCCGGTACAGTTTCTCTCCTCCCATCCATAAACTTCGAGCCTTCACCAGTCCGATGATCACATTCGCAGTCGACAACCGGTGCGTTGTAGACATTTTCCATCACATTGTGCCACGGGGCTCAGGCGCAGTTCAGAACCACTGCATCCAGTTCGTGCCAATCCATGTAAATATTATACAGTACTAGGGATAATAAATGGTGCAAGATACAGTAACCCCTATTAAAAGGAGACGTGCAGCTAGTAAGAGCAGCAGCAGCGGCTCGACTACAGTGGATTGGGAGCAGCTTTAGAGGCGGCGTGAAGCGGTTGAGTGGCTCAGCAGGGCTGTGTGTATGTAGGCCGTGTTCTGCATGTTATTTCCTTGAAGTCATCAGACCTACGCTCCCCCATCAGGGAAAGGCTCTTATGATAAGTGGCAGCCATGAAATATGCACAGCCTGTCGTAGCAGCCTGCCTCGCTTCACAGAGCCTCGCTTCGCTTCCTCGTCCCCTCCCTTCCTCCTTTCCACTGTCCCTTCTTGCTACCTCTTCCTCACTCGTCCTCACCTCCCGTCGTTGTGGAACTGCCTCCCTTCTTCTCCTCTTTCCTTTCTCTTTTCATTTGAAGCACATCGAAATGCACACAGTCAACATCATACGGACACAACAGACATCCCCTAACACATCTTTAAATCCTTTATTAGGTATGCCTCTTTTTCCTGGAAAACAAACAAATAAAAATTGGCACATGGAAAGCATCGTGAAAAGCATTTTTTCCCTTTTTTTTTCTTTCTTTCTATATATTTCATTATTTTTCACATGTAGCGCACACAACAGTAGCTCGGATCACACTTTTGAAGCGCTGCTGACACAGAAAACATGAATCACCCGATATGCTAAATGTATATAAATCCTAACTAATAAAAAGGTAAAACAAAAGCATTTTTCATGCAGAATTCATTTTGCTTGTCCTTCAGCAGGAAAGAATCATCGAAACAAAAACAAAAAAAAACACAAATCCTGGAACAAGACTTCTCCTCTCGTCCTTTGCAATACTGACCACATGGTGTGTAACTATATGGATCTATCAACATTTGACACAGCTATATATATGTTTATGTATAAGTATATATAGTTATTTGTTGTTGTTTTAATACAGGACACACTGACTGTAATAAATACCGACAATGGATGTACGACACAGATAATGGACACAGATTCAGTTTTACGTCGTCGACTCATAAAAACACAAGACACTCATGATCGTGGACGACATGTAAAAGCTCTAAAGCTGATCTTCCACGCTGAAATCATCAGCAGTTTAGAGTTTAAGACTAGCAGACGTGACCAACTTTATCTAGATGTTAGTTACGACTTTCCCAGTGACTGTTTCGTCATCCATTAACTCGTTCAAAATGCTAAAATGACTTTACGTAAAAGCCTCGAACACACCGCGTTCCACTGAAGTGCATTATGGAGAGCTGTGTGCAAAAACGTTCAGATGATTGATGAGGCAGAGTTCTCAGTGGCATTGCTTTCCAGTCTGACTTTTGGCCATTCCCACTGGGACCGTGCCTTTGCTCCCTCAGCTTCCTGCTAACCCTCAACCATCTGCTCCACCGGTCAGGAATAAGCAACAGCTCGAACTGTGAAAAATATTACCTATCAAGACATTTAGTGAGTTTACTTTGTTTACTTAATGGACTTAGTAGCGATCTCGCCGCTTTAAGATCTCCTAGCTAAAACCACAGTGGACGAGACAGGCTGGGTCAGGGTTAGCATGCCGTCATCAAAGGACATCTCTGCATCATGGTACACGTCTTTGACACATCAAATCCTGGCCATATCTCACAAATTGCCCCTTTAAATGCAAAAATTATAAAGGGTTGGAATTAAAAGATCTTTGTTTTAATATAATCATCCCGACACATCAACGTCCCCTACCTGGCAGCATGACAGAAAAACCTCATGTCCAAGTAAATCGACTGTGTGATACTGGGGCATTACTCTTCTTCACCTGCTGATACTGTGCGGACAACTTCACTTCCACTGATAAACGCCGGCGCAACTCTATGAGGCCACTTTTCAGTAAAAACTCTCCTGACGCCCCCTCCGTGTGATGGAGCGAGATATGAGGAGGCACTTCAGCCACTTCCACCATCGGCTGCACTCGGATATGAAAGGTGCAATGAAGATAAACACGCCTCCCTGTAAGCCTTACAGCCTTATATATGTAAATGAATCACAGTCCTAACCTGAGCCCTACCAACTCTGCCTTCCTGTCAACAACATTATTGCTAGCGAGGGAAAAAAAACAAAATACAATAAAACACACACATATCGTCCTGCTTCAGAGGGCCTAGCTTTTAACCTGTGTCCATGTTGGCCGCTGCTGTCGTTCAGGACAGAAAATCTTATTGCGCACGATGGCTACTTGAAAAACACCAATCACAGTGAGTTGAGCCTCAGATCCTAAACAAAACTAGACCATTAAAGCTGAGCTGCACGAGATATTGGTCTGCTCGTCCATTTGAAATCAGCCCAGTCACCAGGATGACATTTTGGCAGTCAACGTCCCTGCAAACCACTGATACCTTACATTTGAACGTGTCATAGTTCATGCACCATATTGACATTTCTACATGTGGGGGACAATAAGCTAGTGAAAAGCAGTTCAACACTGGGTTTCAACATTTTTAAGCGTGAAACCACTGGATATTTTTAAGGAGACTTCAGAAACATTTCCAGCTGTGTTTGTGGTATCGAAATCTATATATTTTTTGGACGAGAAAGAGGGACTTCTCAAGCTGTATTTGTGGTGCCCGAAACTGGTATTTTAAGCCAAAACATGATGTAAACTAACTAGCTCTTAAGCACACCATTGTCATACCACAAAATAGAAAAACCAACGTGAAATAACATAAGGTTGGAGCAAACAGAAAAGTACATTTTCAGCATATCCATGGTTTGCATTAACATACACTACCGGTATTCATTCTAGCGACTGGGTTGTTGAAATCCACTTTTCTACCACTGAAACCTTTTCCCGGGCCGAGGAACATTTCCAGATGCTTAAGTACTTAACCTGCATCTCTAAAGCAGGAAACTGACACAAAAACAAACTTTAAGACGACACCAGCATATCTACAGCTTTCAGTAAGACTCCAAGTATGCGCTAATTGTCTCTAGTAACAGTATTCTCTTTTTCACATTCGCTGAAACTTCATTTTATTTGCTAATCGTTTCAATTTCACTATCTTACATTCCTTCAGGAAGGCAGCGTTTTTTTCTTCTCTTCCTCCATCTTCTGTTTTTCAGAGTATAGTAAGTGGGTTATACCAATACTGCTTGATATGAGGAAGGGTGCAAAACAACCACCGTACAAAGAAATGATAACACGAGGCCAGACAAGGCGCTGGGCAAATACGGACACACGTACCAAAATGCAAAGGCGACGGTGCTCGTTCGCACACAAAATAAAACATACAAACGTACGCTGTAAACAAACGCCCAGGTATTGGAATCATGCTTTTGTAAAACACAAAGAAACTAACCGCTAGTCTCTTTCATTGCTTAAATACTAGATAACAGAAAATCAGAGTATAAGAAGTAGTATAATTGATCTACTTAACTGACTCAACGCCTATATATAGACTACATTTCCCAACAGCATGTTACCATCATGATCCATATGCTGAACAGTAAAAAAAAAATACATGTATAAATTATGATCTTTGTGGTCGAATCATATGTTTTCCAGTCTTGTGTTTTTATTTTATAGATATTTTTGAAAACTAAGAAATGAAGCCTCACAAAGGTAGCAGAGGGTAGCAGAGATACTATGCTAAAATGCTGCTGGGAGACAAAGTCCAGGGCTATTATTGATATAGAATCTCATGCACAAGTATGTGAAGCATTCCAGTTTTAGCTAAGATAAGGATAAACATACAGACACTATCATTATTGTACATTGAAGAAAAAAAGCACACCAGAATTACAGGCTGAACTCAGAATGCGCTGGAATAGCCGAGGAATGACTCAAAGAAAAAGTTAAATCACAATTTCCACCAAAAAACATAGTCAGAACATGGAATGCTGAAGGGTTGTTTCATGTGAGTGGTGCAGTTGTGTATTTGTGTGTGTGCTGTGGGAATCAGGACTGCAGTTTTATTCAATTTGATTTAAATGTTGGACTTTATGGTTTTTAAGGGTAACCATCAATTTCTAATTGGTATTGTGTTCACACTGTGTGCAACTCATGTGCGAAACATATGAAAAATTAGTCATTGGAATGAAACAGTATTAGTATTAATACTGTATAAAAACAATGTCAGAATATCCAAGATATGGGTGGCGCCATCTTCAAGAGTTTAACCCATGGCACTGTTTCATAGCATCAAATAACTAACGCAGAACAAACCAATCAGAAAAATGCACATGTCCGTGTGGTAAGATCAACCTAAAATGACAAAAACTATCTTTGGAAAATTACATTTTTGACATGTACTTTGAGTTTTAAGTTTGGTCCATGTTCCATCCACTGACATGGAATGGGCGGGGTTTTTAAACTATACTGTAGCACGCCACCAGGGGGCAGTCAAGGTGTTTTGGCTTTACTTCAACGGAGCTGCATAGAGTGGTGCAGGAATGACATGTTTTTGTAGGCTAACCCAAACACTGGCATCACCGTTTTTCTGTTGTTCTTCATCGAAGAGCCTATTTGAATTGTATTTTGGAATATTGATGAAAATAATCTCTGTGATAAACACAAGGTTATGATGCTTACATGTTGTCTTCAGCAAGACAATCAATTTTTGAAGTGTAACAGACAGACCTTATTTCAGGCATTCAACTGAAAACCCATTCAGAAAGCCTGTTGACTCTAAGACGAGGGGCCCAGAAGTGCAAAAATGCAAACTGTTTTCTGGGGTTAGGACAACACTGTATAGAGGCCTCAAGATGTTTTAGCTTCACTTTTGGGGAGCTGTCACGTAGTCCATCTTTATATACAGTCAATGGCTTGGTCAAATAATCTTAATTTCTCGGTTTAAAGGTGCAATATGTAAGAATTGGCCGCCTGTTGAATTCGAACTCCAGTATATCATCAGAGTAGCTGCTAATTTCCTGCTAACTGTAGCTGCCATTACATAGTTACCTCAGTTAGCCATGTAGTTAGCGGTCCTATTAGCTGACTTGAGTATGTCTACACAGTGAGCTCAAAGTGCTAGCATGCTCGTTTGCATGCTAACTTCAGTAGATGTTTCTGCAACACAATACATAGATGCCCATGACATAATGTTGACATTTAATATTTCTTTACATTCTGTTTAAAGGTAAAATTCTTACATATTGCACCTTTAAATTATATTTTGAAGCTGCACTAGAGTTCTTCATGCATTCAGATTATTTTAGTCTACACATGAATGCTCAGAAGAGGCCAACACATCATCTAGGTTGCAGCAGTGTGAACAACAAATATGTGATAGTGCGTGTGCAGTACTGTCTGTGTGCTGGTCCTGGTTCCTGTGACGGCACAAATCATTTTCAGGATATTTAACGCTGATATGTGTGTGTGAGAGTGTGTATTCCAGTGTACACAGGATTGATATTCTGGAGAGTGATCGTGTACATGTTTGTGTATGTGGTTCCATGTGTCCGTGCATGAGCTGAAATCAAGCCTGCTCGGCGGCAGTGGGGGTAGCAGCATTTCCTGGGAACTCTGGGTTGATAAAGGAGAATCCCTGGAACTCGTCCTGGTCCAGGTTCTGAATCACTTCCTCATCGGGAGGGGTCAGCACCGGCGGGTGGCGTGTGAAAAAACGGTCAAAGTTCTCGGCCTCCCGTCCACACTGTTGAGGAGGGTGGGGAGGGATGGAGTACCGGGGGGAGGGGGGTGGACGGGGAAGGGGAGGAGTTGGGATGGAGAGGAATGGATGGATTGGGGTGGGGTCGGGGAGGGAGAAGGAGAGGAAAACAAAAGAAGGGGAATGGTGGGTTGAACCAGGGTGTGAGATGACATTACTTGAACATGGTGTCAAATATTCGAACAAGGTGCCAGTCCTTGGGGTGCGCTTAATTTGTTATCACCTTCAAAGTGATACAAAAATACCACTCTCAGGGGAGGATAAATCAAGTGCGCCTCAGGTATATTTGGTCTCCTTTTTCAAGTATTTGAAACATATTCAACTCCAATTTCAAACAGAACAAGGTCACTGAAGTCTCAAACTTCCTGTGGCAGTGCACTACAGTAGGGTGGCAAAAAACGGGGAAGCATCCCTCCATGGCTTTAAGTTATTTGCCAAAAACAATTTTCCTTTGGTATTTCTTTGAGACTTTTTGGTTGTAATATTCCGATTAATTCATATTTTTAAACACAAGAAAAGGCTTAAAGCCATGAGATGATAATTGTATAATTGTGGGTTAATTGTAGGTTAATTATATGCTGAAGCTGCAGAGACCTGCTGAGATATAATAAACCAAATCAGACAACCAGCTAGAATGCACAGTGTGCATTGGGAATAACTCCAAGTCTCTTTCTGCCCTGTGACGACTGAATGTCATCATATTGAAATCTAATAAATTGAAAACTTTGACACCTACTCCACTCTAGTGTGTGAGTATGAACTTCCAATTAGAATAATTAGAGAGAGATTTTGAACATTAATCTAGAAAAAAACAACTATGTAAAGATGTAGAGGAGAAAATGCGTCCTGAAACTGTGAAACCTCCTTGCGTTTATAAATGGGACTGACAGAGTGACCTAATGGGAGAGTGCAGTTGAAAGTGCTCAGCTGACAGCATTCATATTCAATTGAAACCATCAAATTTTAGCAAACTAGAGCATATTTTACTTGACATTTAAGGTGGCTAGCATTAGCAGGATAACTACAAAGCTAATGATTAGGTTAAATGGGTTTTGGCAACTAGGCAGATTGAAGAAAAAGCTTCTTACCAAGCTGAAATACTTAAATGACTGTTTTTGTCATTGGAGCCTGGCAGCTTTGAGAAGAGCCATATAACAGCCGTTTGTAGTTACCGGCGCTTTCGTGGCAGTGAACGTCCAATAGAACCTTTGAGTTCTGACATGAAATAATCTCAATGAGTATTGCGCAATGCACAATAGGTAGAATTGTTTCTGCTAAAAGCAATTTTTAAAAAAAAAGAAGTTATTTTTCATTTGAGTCCGCTTTATTCACCCGTTGTGAAAAAGAGCTGAGATACCCGTGAGATGTGCGTCCATCTAGGTACATAAAACAAGTTATTAACTTGAAAACTATATTTTCCCGACAGTATGCCTCACAGGGACTTTGGGCAGAGTTATTCCTCTTTTTTCCATCTCTATCACTGCGCTGAGCTTTAATTAACACAACAAGGATTCAGTGTCCTCTGACAACATCACCCAGAGGAAAACTACAAACTCATTAAATCTCTGTAACTCAGAAAACCAAATGAAATTAAGCCAGACTGTTTATAGTTTGGGGAAATATGTGAAATGAGAAATACACCAGGGTCAGATAGTATTTGCAGCTAATTACTTGCATTTGTTTTAACCTGTTTGGGGAACCAGATGGGAGGAATTCGGCATACGGGGAAATGAAATAAGTGCCACAAAGTTTAGAAGTATCACTCCAGTGCACAACAGCCAAGAATCGGCAGCTGATGCGTGACGCGTCATATCGTACTCCAATCAAAGGTTAAACACTTTTTTTTAATACAAGGGATGTAAGTGGGATTGGTTTTTGATGGGATGCCCATTTAAAGGTGATTTTACTGTATTCATTTGGCTAAACTATGATTCTCTCCTACGACTGATTAACTTTATTACAGTTTTACATGAATGCTGTTATCATGCTGTGAATCGTAGTGCACTGCAGGGCAGGTTTCATTTGAGACTGAGACCCAGAGCATGCAAATAAACAGAAACAAACATGAGAAAACTGTGAACACACATAGAAGGACAAATAAAAATGTGTAAGGACAGATGGGTGGATGCATGGTGGCAGTAAAACAGTGGACAGATGGGTGGAAGGATGGATGGTGAAGTCTTTCGATGGATGGATGGATGGATGGATGGATGGATTAACTATAGATTCTCTGATGAACAGACGGATGAACAGTAATAAATTAAAGGGGCACTGTGTAGTTTTGGAGAAGAAATTCAAACTCAGAAACAAAAATAATTATCTTTTCCATAACTGAATCAACAAGCTGTTCTCAGAGAAAATAAGATCTCCTGAACACTGTCTGAAGCTGGAAAGGTGGCAGGGTACAACAGAATTGAACAGAACTTCCTAAAGGAAGGCCCAACAAAAAAAAAAATGTATATCCGTTTAAGTGTACGCCATATTTCAAACCTTTTTGGTGCTTTACATTGCCTCCAGACAGCCCCGTCCATTCCCTCAACCGCATACGCCGTAGTCCTATGCACGATAACAGCTGTGCCTGCCCCGCGCTGTCTGATGGCAATGTAAAGCACCCAAAAGGTTCAAAAATATTGCTGTGGGTTCAGTTTGGTAGTACAATGCTCTGCTTTCCTGCTGATGCTACCCGTTGCTTCTCTTTGAAAACAAAGAAATCGGTCGATGAAGATCTTTCTCCTCTGATTGAAATTTCTTCCCAAAAACCACACGGTCTGCCTTTAAGATAGCTGGATATGCAAGTCCAAGGTGATGACATGACCATTCATCTGTCAGAGAAATCAATAAACCAGCCAGTCAGTCGACCAGGCTGTTAGCTGGTCGGTCAGTCACTCGCACACCCAAAGCATCATCTGATCAACCATCAAACGGACTCTTCAAAGGCCTTCGCATTGTGTGAAACCACAAACAGACCGAGCATCAAGCATCAAACCTCCTTCATAATCAATCATCTGTGCAAAAAAAAACCACCATCAGACACAACTCGGGAAAAATAATGGTGTGTAGAATGTAGAAATGTAGAAAAAGCCTGACGGCAGTGCGCCGAGAAAGATCAAAGCGCCACCTTCAGAAGCTAAACTGAGCCCAAAACTTTAATGCAGGGTAAACACAACGGCTCCTTTATTTGTTTCTCAGAGAGGAAGAAGAAAGACGGACAGAGAGGGATAGAGAGCGACGGCGCAGAGATGTGAAAGACAGGAGGTGTGAAAAAGACGAGATCAGAAAGAGAGAACAGAGAGGGAGACATCAGACAACATATGTTAGTAGTCGCATCAAAGGACGGTGCAGGAACACGGCCAGGTCCTAATGGTGACCTCCAACGTCCACACGGGCAGAGACGAACATCGTATATCCAGACACACAAACACAGGAGGGTGAACACACACTGCAGCATTCTGTGATTCTCTCTCTCCCTCACACACACGCGTAGGCACACACACGCACGCACACACACACACACGCGAAACCCCAGCGGGCCTAGACAGCTGCATGAAAAGCTCAACTCAGAAAAACTCTTTAGCAGCAGTCTGGCCTAAGGCTGTGTGAGTGTGTGCACGTATTATGGTGTGTGTGTGTGTACGAGATGACATCATTCCGACTCTGGTTATGATCAAACTAATTTTGTCGTCAAGAGAAAGCAAAAAACGTGGCGGAGGAAAAAAACACAAACACGCAGCTGTTTCAGGTCACTGCGTGGACGTTCTCCCTTGAGGTTTTTTCGCAAAACTCGATGTAACCCCCCCCCCGACGGAGACAAGAAGCCGTTTCATCTCGTGCAGAATGCGACCAAACCGGGGACACCGATTTTCGTGTTTAAGTTCAACACCACATTCATTCATTACACCATTTTTGAAATCGTCACCGTCACGACACACTCAAAATTTTCTGACTTACCTGTGTGGATTGTCCCATACAGAGGAGGGGGAGGAGACAGAAATATCACATTGAAAGTGAAGAGACAGAAACAAAAAGAGATAGAAGAGTCGAAGACTCAGAGAAAGAGGGAAAATGTGTTCCGCAGACACAACAGCATCTTTACCAGGAGTTTAACCACTGACAGGGAATTAACCTCCAGGTCTCCGGTCGGCCCTGTGCGCCTCTAATGTGACCTGTATTTCCTTCTTTGGGGTCAAGTCGGGTTCAGACTTACGGCTCTTGGTTTGAATGGCGGCTGCACCTCCTTGTTCTCCAGTTTCTCCCAGTCCATGTAGCGGAAGAAGCTGTGCTCCCTGATATCTCGCTCCCCCTCCGGACCGCAGCCCAGTCGTTTCGCTGGATGCTTCGTCATCAGCTGGACGGACAGACAGAAGAAAGAGAATTACTTTATGTCTCTCATTCCTTTTCTCCTGTCAGTCTAATCTTTCCTGTCTCGTGGCTTTGTCCCTAAATATTATCATGACTGTTCATTGTGTCCTACCATCATGGACCTTTCCTTCTTGATCATGGAACTAACATCTATCTGTATGATTTTCTTTCTTGCTCAATACTGTGACAAGACCAAGAGTGAGAAGCCATGCGGGCAGCTCTGTGAGAAACAACAGTGCTTTAAGCTAAATGCTAAAATCAGCACGCTAACACGATCATGACAAAGATGCTGGCATTGTGGTGTTTCTTAGTTACAATGCTAATGATCTTACGTTAGCATGTTAGCATGGTAGGATTAGCTCATTAGCAGAAAACACAACGTAGAGCTTGTTGGAGGTATTAAATCAACGTATCAGACAAAATACAATTGTGGCGTTATGAAGGTGGTTCATGAAAAGTTCAGGCATCTGTCACATCCCGCCCTGTTCCTACGGTTTTTCTTTGTTTCATGTCATTCCCTCATTGTGTCCTGTTTTATTTTGAGATTACTCACCTGTCCTCTTGTTTCAAATACTTCTCTTCCTGCCTTTGTGTCTTTCCCACCTGTGCGATTATCATCCCCTCCCTTGTGTATCTGGTCTGTGCTCCTCTCTCCCGGTTTGTCTTTGTACTTTGTGTCAAGCATGCCTTTTCCTTATGTTCCTCTTGTGTTCTCATATATTGGCCTAGTTTTCCTAGATCACACCTGTTTATTGGATTTTTTGTTCTTAATTTCTGCCTGTTGGATTTGTTTGCCTGTGTAGACTGTTTCCTTGATCCTGACCCCTGCCACCTTAACCTGGATTAGGTTTTTAAATTATTTGTGGAGCCTCAAGCAAAAACATCATTCCAGCATTCTCCATAATAACTAAAGTAGATGGGGACTTGTTTGAAATGTACAAAAAAGAAAAGCTAGAAGATCCAAAATTGATTCGAAAAAGAGGTTATATATACCCTTGACAGGCGGTTGAGCTGGTACACCCAATTTAGGCCATCATTAGCAATTATTAACTTTATTAGCTTGCAAGAATATTATAAAAATAATCATGGTTAGCTAAGAGCTAACACACTAAATGCCTTTAAATATTGATTTAAATGATGTATATTGTCTTGACTTATGTGAGATAAGATGTAGGCATAATCCTAAACAAGAGGACAGGTCTGGATCTAATGTACACTCAACAGCAGCCTGCTGCCATACCCCAAATTTCCCCTCTGGCATCATTAAAGTTTCATCTCATTTACTCCTGTCTCTTTTCCTCCGTGTGTCTGTCCATGATTCCTCCCCTCATTCATCTCTTTTTCTCCCAAACAGACGTCACCACTGTTATTTTTTTCATTATTTTCTCAACTGTCGTCTTTTTCTTTCGTTCCTTTAAACCATCCATCAATTCTACTATATATCATCTCAGATGCCTCTCCCCGGAGACCGAATATAAGCCACCGAGCCACCGCCTGCAGATGAATGAATAACTGTTGTTGTTTTTTCCTCTTTCACCACAGCAGTTTTTTTTTTCTTTTCCACAGGCGTAATTAAGGACCGTTTACGATGTCTGTCCACATTGAACCTTAAGAACGGCATCAAGGCCGGTGACGTCAGTGCGAGTGTGTGTGTAGGTGGGATGTGCCTCCCTCAGGAGCAGCAGTCATAACTCATTACATTAGAACTAAAATAACATTTTCCACGGGTCAGTCAACCTTACACTGTGCACACACACACACACGCCCACACGCATGCATGTATGTGTGCGCGTACACGCACTCACTTAATCATCCACACACACACACATGCGTTAATTAAAAGACGTGCAGAGAAAACCAACAGTTGAGCGAAGAATATTTCATATGAAGAAAATGTGATTGTTTGGATTATTTCCCGCAGAAGCGACGCTAGTCTCTCTCTCCGCCTCTCGCTCTCTCCACACTGATGTCTCTCTCTCTCTCTCTCTCTCTCTCTCTCTCTAGTTTCGCTCGACCGTGGCCTCAGAGAGTCGATGTTGCTTATTGACTGACTGTCTGACACATATTGTTGAAATGTGCGTGCGTGGCGGTTTCAAGGCGACCCCGGCGGGGCGCGCTTGAAACCACACCTGCGCCGCCACAGCCGACGCGCCGTCTTTAAAGACCGCTTTGGTAACTTTATTTGAAAAGAGTCGGGGAGCAAATTGGAAAATGGGATGGATTTTTTGGGCAGACGGTACAGTCACAGCAGCTGGTTTCCTTTGAGGAGAGTCTTGGTGGATCTGCCTCGCTGTGGCTGCAGCGAGGGAGAACAGCACGTTCAGTAGACTGAAACAGGTCACTGATTGCGGGAAATAATGGCATATGCGAGAGCATGGATTACTTGTTCTGGTCACTCAGCACAAACCCCCAATGGTTCATCTTTTTACTTTCAGGGCTTGATTTCAATGCAGGCTGGCGGGAGAGCACGCACAGTATGATGCTGTTATTTCCATGGTGATCATTTCATAATTTTTCATTCTACCAGGTGCATAAAATGGTAGTATTGTATGACGTAAGACTGGAGCTCCAAAGGAAGGAAGGCACAACAGTGAAGCTGATTGTTTATGCAGATCAGGTGGAGCAGAGAAATTTTATTTGATGTTTTGGAATAAAAAATGTTTAAACAACCTGCTATGCAAAGAGGGACATTTTCCTTGCTTGTGTTATTACATCATGTATCCTGTTTATGCATCATAAGAGTTGTTTTATCCCTGATTTTTTAAATTTCATTTTAGCTGATTACTGTGTTCACACATGTGTAGCGCGCTGACAGTTTCATGTGCATGTTCATATAAAACGATTCCTCGAAATCTTGATTACTAAAAAGCATCACTATACTGTTGGTTCTTTGGATAAAGCGCTTAACTACACAGTGCAGTTACCCACAGATGATTACTTCTGTTGTGTAAATCCTGTGATTAAGGCTCGTAAAAGGATGTACGTTAATTATGGCAACATGTCACAGCTAGTTAAGAAGGTAGATCAATGTGGTGGCTACCTGAATACATATTATGTGAGCCAAGGAAATAAAATAAAGAGAAAATTAAATTATGCAGTCGATTTTTTTAAAGCCTTCGCCTTATTCTTATTCTTATGTTAGTATTATGTTTTCTCTTTTTTATATATCACTGTTGCTCTTTAATAAGCAACTGAATACAAAAAACAATTGCAAAGTCTGCAACATTGCTTATCAGATTACTGGATTAATCGCTGGAAAAATTCATTAGAATTCTCAATTAATAAAATAACTGATAGCTGCAGCCCTGAATCAATATGTGAGGCCACTATAGAGCAGCAACTACTGTCTACAATTACTTAACACTTCTAATAATAATGTTTCATCTGCTCGCTCTAATTTGAGGGATATGTGTTATGTAGCAGGGCCTACGGTACACATACACGACACATCAATCTCAACAGAATAATTGTTTTTAAGAGGTATTTATTTTATTGTAAGAAAACTTTTTTTGTGTGCCTCCCCCATTATTGTGCTGCAACATCAATGCCCTGAAAACTGAGCCACACTTTTTTGCAAGATGCAAAAAGGAATAACAGCAGAAAAGGGTTGTGTGTGTCTGTGTGTGTGTGTGTTCGTGTCTTTGCATGAGTAGGGACACGGTTGCACAATTACTCTTTGTTGTAGAATCATGTGAAGTTGAAGACATCATGTACCGAACACGACAGCACACCAGAATATACTGTACTGGCAGCTTAGGCGTGTGTGTGTGTGGTGTGTGTGTGTGTGTGTGTGTGTGTGTGTGTGTGTGTGTGTGTGTGTAGCCATTGCTGTCCATGAAATATGGATGCTGGTCAGGGTGGATGCACGGGAGTGGAAATGTCTCTGATCACTCTCTTTTCCACACATGTACACAATATCACACACACACACACACACACACACACACACACACACACACACACACACACACACACACACACACACACACACACACACACACAAACCACAAGCATGCCCACTGTATGAACTCAGTACCGCACAGTATGTCTGCGGGAATTAAACCTGTTCTGATCATATTCAAGAAAATATGCACCTTAAAACACAAACATCAACAGAAAAAGAACTAAAATGTGTTGGTGTCCATCCGCCAGGACTTTTTCCTAGATTACATACCAGTATCACATCACTTTACACCCAAAAAGCCAGTCATACCGGCTTTTAGGTTAAATGTTTCTCCTGTTTTTCTTAAACTGTCGTGCAGAAAACTGTTTTTGTTTGACTTTTAGTCAAAAAACAGTCAGTTTGAAAGAGAATGAAGCAGTGAGACCTGTGTCCTATTTCTGTACTCAACACGGACTGTTGAAAAATGAACTTTACATGATGATTTTTTTTCCCTTTTTTTCCGCCTTTTTCAAAATGGAAATATCTTGTCGCATTTGAAGAGGAAAGCTTCAGACACACACATATTCATGCATCGAGTTAACCCGGGCAGTGCTGGCGGGGCGCTGTGGGAACTGTGGGGGTGGACGGAGGCGAGCTTTCATGCTCCACTGAAGATCCACTGTTGTACCACTACAACCCAGTAATCATCACTAATACATAACGCAGCCTGTGTGTGTGTGTGTGTGTGTGTGTGTGTGTGTGTGTCTCAGTGAACGTATATGTCATCAATTTGCCAATGAGTGCCTTAACCTTCTAATTTAGTGGTACAGTACGGCCTAGACATGTGTGTCTTAACTCAAGCCTGCACTGTATGCTATCATACTGTGTGTGTGTGTGTGTGTGGAAAGCATATAATTGCAGATCTTGTGAAAGGACGAAGCTCTCGACTCGGTTGGTCTTGAACACCTGATTAGATCAACAGAGAGGGACGACCTGCTCCGTACAGAAGGACTGGATGTGTATCTAAACATTCCATTCGTCCACCAGTGTGTGTGTTTGTGTGTGGGTGCGTGCAGTTTGTCGTCATGGTCGGTGAAGCGGTGACTTCGGAGATGAGACAGAGAGGTGGTGATTTGATGGAGAGGACTCACTCTGTTTATAACAGTAATCAGGCCTCTCATAGACACACACACGCAGACACAGACACACACACGCAGACACACACACACTCACTCACTCACTCACACAAACACACCAGTCAAGTTTGGAAGTGTCAGGGAATCATTTGGAACTGGCCGGTCTTCCCGGAGTTTCCACAGTCTACTGAGCAAATTGCACAAACTCGGACTATTAGAGTATCACAATATGTGTGTGTGTGTGTGTGTGTGTGTGTGTGTGTGAGAGAGAGAGATAGAGAGGATGTACAATGAAAAAAGCGAAACAGCGGCTTAACAATGAACACTGCGGAGAGAGAAGGACGAGCAAGAAGAGCGCTATGACAGAGAGAGAGAGACAGAGAGACAGACGGAGAGATGGAGGCAGGACAGATAGCGACAGCGGACACTGTTGTTTCCCTCCCAATAAATGTCCCCCCACAATGGGTTTAATTATGCAGATCACTTTGATGTCCCTCTCTGCGTCCTTCACTCCTTCCTTCCTCCACTCACCTCCTTCCTTTCCTTGCATCCTTTCCTAAAACAAATGCAACACCCTCCTCGTTCTCTTCCTCTGTGTTTGAGTGTGTACGTGAGGAGAGAGAAGAGAGGGAGAGAGACAGATAGAAGGAAACGAGCGATTTCGTGTGGAGGGGAGCAAGGTTGAGCTGGCGACACGGACAAGGACTCACCCCTTTACAGATAGCGACGGCCTCCTTGGACATCGACTTGGGATAGGAGACGTGATGCTCCATGATGGACTGAAATAACTCATCCTCATCCTCACCGTCAAATGGAGGCTGGAGAGGAGAGGGAGAGGGAAGGGAGAGGAGGAGGAGGGAGGAGAAGCAGAAGGCCGGGCAGGACAAATAGAGGATATTTAAAATTGAATCATTCAAAGCTTTTTTTTGTGTGTGTGTGTCTGAACTCTGAATCAAACTACTGCAGGCCTCCAACGCTCAAACGTTCACAATGCCCACTCCAAACGAGACATCCAGGACTTGAAAATGTCACATCTACTCTAACAATTATTAATGCCATGAGAGAAAAACTCATCAAGGGGTATAATTTAATAGCTAACCTTTCATTACACAATGTCAAATTTTAAAGGCTACAATCACGAGTGTTTGTTTATTTCACGTTCTGTCGTGAATACTAATACGGTCGAGGGACTTGAGGGACTGACGAGCATATCCGTGCTGTCTCTAAATGATGTTTATTCATTCCTTTGTGCTAAGTTTAATGCTTGTTTTTCTAAAGTTATCACACACATACACACTTACCTGTCCAGCCAGCATCTCATACAGCAATACTCCAAAGGCCCACCAGTCCACAGATTTTCCGTAAGGTTGGTAGGCTATGATCTGAAATATAAGACGTTGATCACGAAAGTTGCATGATAATTATTTTGCCGCTGCGGGTCCGTCAGAAAACCGAACACATAGCCTGATGACTTTGTGAAGTAGGCTGGGATTATAGACGTCGTTGTCGTCTTTGTTAAACATCCACCACAACAACTACCATTCGCAATGTATCAAAGACATCAATCCATCATGGCCGAACTTTTAAAAAGACACGGACCTGCACATTCAAAACCACTTACGCTTGTGCTTGTATTTTATCAGAAGGTAACGGTAGAGAGTACAAGATCAGTAGCCCGATTCATCTTAAAGGGTAATTCTGGTGTTTGTTAACCTTGGTAATATATTTACATGTTTTGGTGTGTAAATGATTCATGCATGGCTAAAGTTTTGGTATGAGACTAGTATTTATCCAAAGCTGGTTGCAATGGCAGCAATGTAATCCACTGAGGTACATGCAACTGTTTAGGTTATGTCAATTAAAAATACTTGTTTTGTGTCTGACAACGTGACGGAAGCAATTCCTACAGCAGTGGACCTTTTTTGTAGAACAGTAAGACACTTTTTATAACCAAAAACGAGTCTCATTCGAGGAGAATTCTCTCGCTCTGAAATCTTGCGTTACAGTTGCCTCATCTATAGTGTCAAAATAAGTTAAACAGTCCAAGTTGTGTTTGACTTTGGGTATAAATCCAAATGCTTCCCTCCAACTCTTTTCTCCTCCTGCAACAACTCACCTCTTGCAGACTTAAGAGCGAGGCTTCTCCTTGAGTGAGACTTGTGTAAGTGGTTACAAAAAGGATTTTATCATTTAAAGCTGCGGTAAGTGATATGTTCGTATACAATAAGTGTTAAATAACTCTGTGTTCATGCAATAATGGCTGTTATTTACTGTTTGGCCAGTAACCCATGTCTCTCCTCCCCCTGCTCAGCAAAAGAGAAAAGACATTTTCTGGTATCCCGGCCCACTTTAACCAATCAGGACAGAAGGGAACTTTTCATAAAGAAGTGGTCCTGTCTGCGTATGAACGCACAGAAAGCAGGATCTTCCTGTTTTACTGCTATGTCTGGTGAATACTGAGTGTTCATGTGGTGAAGTAGAGAGGAGGGAGGGGATGCTAACTACAGAACGGTCATTGGTTAGTAAAAACGACTCTTACAGCAGCTTTAACGAAAAGATAAGTCTCCGTAGGAATATTGTCTGTGATGTTGTCAGACCTGGTGAAACAAGCAGGTAATCTACTGGACCGTTTTCCTGTACTTCTGGTCAGTATGAATTATAGGGGCCCAGGCTTAAAAATATCAGAATGCCACTTTAACTTAACTGGGTCTGAATGGCCACCATCTCTCACGCTTCACACACACTCTACCTCAGGAGCGATGTAGTCTGGTGTTCCACAGAAGGTCTTGGTGGTGACTCCATCGTTCATATTTTCTTTACACATGCCAAAATCTGCAATCTTAATGTGACCCTCACAGTCCAACATCACGTTGTCAAGCTTCAGGTCTCTACAGGAGGGAACCACAGTGTTAAAGGGGAACAATTCATCACGCAACGCGGACCAGGAGGGCCTGTCATCTCATCAAGTTTGCTTTTATAATCTGAAGTTTTAACCAAGTAAGAGTGATAGAGAACGATGGTTAGGTGTGACACGGTCAGAATAACTGACTTTAATTGGGATACACTGTATGACTTAGTGTGTTATGTGGTAGAGGTTACCTATAGATGATGCCCTTTAGATGGAGGAAGAACAGACCGATGGCTATCTCCGCCGCGTAGAATCTACGCAAACACGAGGAGAAACAAAAACAGTAATTAGAAAGAGGCTGAGCGAAAGGACGAGAGGAAAACAGAGGGATAATTTGTGTGTGTGTGCGTGCGTGTGTGTGTGTGTGTGTGTGTGTCTACATAAAGGTCAGTGCTGTCTCTTCAAGGCCGGAGAGCAGCTGATAAGATCAACAGGAGGGTCTGGACACACTGACCACGCAGTCAACAAATATTGTTTTCCCGTGTGGGTTTGCATGGGTGTGCATATCAGTGTCTGTTCGTAAAGCGCACCTAAAATTCTGTCTGAGAAGAATGATTATGAAGGCAGTGGGGAGAAGTGTAGAATGTGCATCTGAAAATTAACGCGACACATTTAATTTGACCTTTATTGCATATCAGTGCACAAGCATATGTACCCATATCCTGATATCCCTCACTAATTTTGAGTAGTGTATTTCAATGCTGCCACTCCCCCCTAGTGGCTTATCAGTGTTTCCCACACATCAATTATTCGTGACAGTCCGCCACATGTTGATTTTTTATTTTTGGAGCTGCGCGTCCCGTTCTCACTCACTCAAGACAGCACACCCGTCAGTGAGTAGCATGATGTTATACGCTCCGATGCAGTGGATGGCGGTGTGGTTTTTTGCCTGCTGGTAAAAACAATGAAGAAGAGGAGGAGGACTATTTAACGCAGTTGGCTTGACCGTAACGGCTGGACTCATTGTTAAGATCAAGCCTCCCCAAAGAGCACCAAACCTTGAAGCCAGTTTTTTGTTGTGGCCGAGCTGTGCGATTACATCGTCATGTGATGCACTGTGGGAATTCCGTGGGAAACACTGCATATGATGCCAAAATTTTAACTAAAGACCAACAGCAAGGTTGCACCATGTAGCGCTCCTCTAATATCAGTGCAGACTGGCAGGCTAGGAGCACTGGTTGCTAATGTTAGCCTATAAAGCACCGCTGATGGCTGGGTAATGAAGCAGTGTTCTTCTGTATATCTCCATCAGATAAATGGTAAAAGGCGTTGTGATAAAAGCAGGATGTCACAGTAACGCACGAGAAATCAGATGAAAACAGCGTGTTGGAAATGTCTAGTCATGATGTAAACATGATGGACATATGAGGGTCTTGAAGAGTTGTCTCATTTCATAGGGGGGAGATTTCAACTACTCTCCCTTGTGACTCTGTCCTGAGGGGCAAGGAGGCGCTCGAAAACAAGAGCCGGGGGTAAAAATTAAGATTGAGATTGAGTCGTAAACACATGAGAGGACAAAATGTCAAGGTCAAGACACTGAAACAAAAGTTTAAGGCATCATCATCATCATCATCATCCAGGGAGCAGAATACCTTGACTTATAATCTAAAATATATAAATAAACAGTGAGAGTAGAGCACGTCGAAGGCCTCAGATAAATGAGATCCTCACCCTCACTCACTCGCCCTTCAGCAGGCTAAACCTCCTGCCAGCGGGAAGAAACTCTAATTCCCGACGAAGCAGATGAAGGGCAAACTCCTCCATAGCTCTCGCTTTCCTTCCCCGACAGCCCGCTTGTCAAATATGTCAGCTGGCAGGTTTCGACTTGACACCAGTGATCTCGCCAGCCACCTTAATTATATTCTGCAGTTTTGGAGGTATTCTACCACACAGTGAAAACTCGCTGCTGGATTACTCTCACTCCTTTGAAGTTCTACAGAGCGGCAACGTGCATCGGGGCGAACAACATATTTCACCCCCGGGCTCTGCTAGGATTGCTCACCTGAGCCTGTCAAACTGCTGATGGCTTATTCAGTGTGATTTAAAAAAAAAAAACAAAAAAAAAAAAAAAAACAGCATTACCAAACTGTGGAACACCTATAAGCGTGGGATTAAGATTTCCTGTTATGATGGCATAAGGGTGTATCTTTAGCCGTTAGTCTACAGAAGCTGCTTCATGTCTGCGTGTGCGTGTACTCACACAGCATGGGGCTCTTTAAACTTGCCGACCTGCTGAATCTGATACATGAGATCTCCTCCGTTTATGTACTCCATGACAAAATAGAGACGGTCCTGCGGAGAGACAGATGGGAACAGGTCAGGGAGAGTTCATGAGGGCAGGTGAGAGGTTACAGAAATAAAAGAGAAAGGGGTGAGTTAGAGGTAAATAGAGATAGATGGGTCGAGTGAGAGAAGATTGAAGGAAGGACAGAGAGAGAGAAGAAGAAGACGACAGTGAGAAAAGAGGTGACTGGGTTGTTGTATGTGCATCCAATCATTCTTCAACTGAAGGGACCACAGCTTCAATTTGAGAGCTCATTCTCCTCCATTATCTACAGAAATTGGCAATAAGGTACAGTGTGTGAGGGAGAGTGGAGGGGATTTGGTATGTGGCCGTGTGTGTGTTTGGACAAAATGTTGGTGTGTGTGTGTGGCTAAAATGCTTTATTTTGCGTGTGCGCTACCCAACATACACTGCATGTATGCGCATGTGCATTCCCGTTTTAATTGCCTTCGAACGTATTTGTGTGTGTGTGTGTGTGTTAACTGCCTGTTAAGTCCCATATGTACAAATTCCTCCAGTCAGAGAATTACTGTTGAGGGGGATTAACACACTCACTCATGGCTTGTGTGTGTGTGTGTGTGTGTGTGTGTGTGTGTGTGTGTGTGTGTGTGTGTGTGTGTGGGTGTGTGTGTGTGTGTGTGTGTAGGTCCAGGTCAACTTTATTTGTCGAGCCTTTAACCGCAACCTCAAATGGACTCAGCGCACATTTTTGTTTATCAACCGATGAAAACATGTGTGTTTACGCAGTGCATGTAAATGACATGTGCTCAGTGTGAAGCATGAAACCAGCGAGCTATATTTACTCCTCTGTTGACTCATCTGTAGTGTAATATGGATTATACGTCAGCAGATGAGCACGAATGGGCCTGTGTATTCCAGCTGTGAGCTGGTGACAGCTGGCAGGGTGGCTGCTGTTCAGACCACAGCGCTCACCAGCAGTGCGACTCTGCCCTTCAGCAGGACACCGCGCTGTGGCTCCCTTCATATCAAATATCATGTGGAGGTCGAGAGCCCGGCGAAGGCTGTCAGTTCAGCTGGCAAAGAATGGAAAATGGAAAGAGTATTTTTTTAAGGTCCTCGTGATATGCTCAGTTTTTCTTAAAACTGTTTAAAGAGGTGTTTGACTGTATCGTATCATACAAAGATGCTTCTGATATTTAGTCTACAGTCATGTGGATCATAACAGAGTTGAGAGTTAGAAGATTGATATCACTTTTATATCTGTCCATTAGCCTTAATATGAAGAAGCAGCCAGCAGCTGGTTATCTAACAGGGGGAAACTGCCTGTTGAAAGGTAAAAAAATCTGCCTACCAACACCTATAGGTCATGAAATAACACATAACCGTTTTTGTCTTGTTTGTTTAATCCAAACAAAAACTGATGGAGATGAACAAGTTTTGCAGTTTTAGGAGGGGTCAGAATATTTATTTTCTTAATCTTTTCATCACTGTTTGGTTCTGAAACAAATGGTATATTACCTGTAAGATGGCAAGCTTTATAGGTGCTACTAGGAGCTGTGTCTCCTTATTTCCAGCCTTAGCACGAAGCTAAACTAACCATTCACTGACTATATCCTTACTGTAATGGTCAGATGATGGATATGATATCAACTTGGCATTCTTGCTTTAACAAAGGAGGCATCAAGGCAATCGAGCTGAAACAGCGTTCTTCCTTCATTGAAAAAAAAGCGTTCAAAAAAATGTTGTGACACACGCCGGCCCACCCACCATGCTCTGGAAGGTGGAGTGCAGCTGCGTTAAGAACGGCGGCTTTCCAGCCAACGCCAACACTCGCTTCTCCACCATGGTGCACTCGACATCATCATCCTGGATCACGACGTCCTTCTTCAGGATCTTCACAGCGTACAGATCCTCCGTCCCTTTACGCTCTGCCAGCATCACCTGCACAGAGGAGGAGAGGAAAGATGGGATACACAAGGAAGGTAAATTCATCAGCCTTCAAAATCTTTATGGTACACGGCTCCTGTCATGACTTTATACCAACAACCGTCTCGAGGAGAGAAGGGTGCAGGGAAGACAAAATAGAACGATGGTAGGAAGGCGGTGATAGGAGGGACTGTTAATGGCAGGGACAAAGGAATGTGTCTGAGACTGTGACTGTTTTGGGTCAGACAATCAAAGTAAAAATAAAGAGACTAAGGACAGACGGGACAGAGAGAGAAAACTGGTTCATCATTTTTCAAGATGTCATCTGAGGACAATGAAAATAGGACAAACACAAAGACAGAAGAAAAGGAGGTGATAAAAGCCTCCCACATAGCGAGATTGCTTGCACGAGATTGATCTAATAAAATCTGCAATTTGTGTTAGACTGCACAATATCAATTTTGAGGCATGCCACACTGCGATTCCTGGTGAATTGTAGCACTGAGGGGTTGTGAAAAAAAAAGGGAAAACATTTAAGCACACATGTCATCAACTTGCATCATCCCTTTGTGCTACTCTCATTTTGAGAATGCAGCAAAAAAAATAAAAAGCAAACTCAGGCCAGAGAGCTGGAATTACTTGTGTTTATCCGCTCGGGAGTAAGACGCAGCTGTTAAGATGTCAGGTTGAACATCTTACTACCTACAGTAATGACAAAACATTTCTTCCAAAGTTTAGGGTTCGTACAATTAACTCACAAGTGTTGTTTTTGGTGTTACAGGTATTTTGGGGGGATTTTGGAAATATTCCAGCTACTCCAGTTTAAGGTGCAATATATAAGATTTTAGTGGAGAACATTCAAAAAGAAAAAAATGGTGTAAATGGTGAATGGATAGCATGACAGTTATAGCAACAATAAGGGCAAAACTCTGTGGAGGTGGGCAACCAAAGATGGCAGCCAAGATCGCACAGTAAGAGGCCTTCATTAGTCATTCAGCATGATATTGATGAAATGCAGCAAGAGGAAGAGGAAGGGCAGCAGTTGGATCAGAAAATCTGCCACAAAAAGCAAGTTTTTTTTTTTTTAGCACATTTCACACTAAGATTTTCGTACTTTTTAGCTTCTTTTTGCCCTTCACAAACATCACAGAGGAGAAAAAGTAGAAAAAGAAAGAGAAGAGAAAGAGGGGATTATTTCATTTTTTTTTCCTTTAGGGCACACAGTGTGGGGGCGGAGGGAGATAAAAGAAGGTGAATGGGTTGAGGAGACTAGGATTTAAAACGTTAGGAGCTGACGAAGGACGAGAGGATTGGAAGGACCGAGGAAATGGCAGAAGAAGAGATTGGCAGCAGTCAAGCAATCCAGAAATCCTATTTGTTATAATTGTGAAGTCTGGAGGCACAACAGCCTATAATTACACTTGTGAGACACACACACATTAACAAAAGCTAAACACACCATGGGTGGTTTCATGTATAATCTGTGGCTGCTGATTCCTGTGGAGGTCGACCAACAGATGCCAAGTGAGGCCTCTGCGTTGCTATGTCTATGTGTGAGTGTGTGTGTGTGTGTATGTGTGTGTACTCAGCAGTTTAGGTGTCTGTTAGCCAAGGTCAGACTGATACTGCTCACAGTCTCTCAAACAGAAGAGGAAACATTTCCGTCTCATCTTCCTCTCTCAGATATCCTGTGCTCCTCTCCTTTTCCACCATTCCTCCCCTCCTGTTTCTTGATTCCTCTCCTCCCTATGTTCTTCCTTCTTTCTCCTCTCCTGTCCTCATATCTTCCTTCCTGAACAATCCAGTAGCTGCTGCTGCAAATAGCTGGCAAAATGTAGGTCAAGTCTCAGCTCGCAGGTCATATCATAAAGTTTGAAGCAGGCCTGTGACCACGCCACAGGAGTTCACCTCACTAGACTCAGATGTGTATGGGGGAATTATAGGAGCAAGTGCAACTGTTGAAGTGGTCTGTGCTGTTTGTGTGGAAACCTTAACAAAGAGGAGCTTTAATACTTAAGATAATAAGACATAGAGTTTTTTTTTTGCTTTCTTGCAGAGAGTTAGATGTCCCCATCCCCCCTCTGATGGTTGCCTGTTTGTTGTAGCTAACATAGCTGACAGTAGCTAGCTTATCCCAACGTTGCTAACTCTAGCTAATTAGTGTTAGGGCAGTACAATGTGCTGGGCACATACTGTTTCTTTTCCACAAACTGGCAACTACAAAGATCGTTGATGTTGACGAAACACAGATATCACGTGACACCTACGGCGTTAAACGATTGGCTGAACCAACTGTCAGAATTCACAGAGATAAACAGAACTATTTTGGACCCGCCACAAACATTTAAAATAATTACTTGACAATCTCGATCATGTTTTGAAGGAAATTAGATATATTAGATTAGATTTATTTTGCAACCTTGGACTACAAAAAATGATTTGTCGACATAAAAATGTCATCAATATCTTTAAAATGGGAAGTCAGATGCATCAGAACATCGCTTGAGACTTGAACAACAGTGAATCATTAGAATGTCTCTGCAACTTCAAAAACTCAAATAACACAATCTCAAGCTCACCATTTCTCTGCAAAAACTTTGACAGATTGCTAATAGCAAAGAACTCCAAGTTTCCATGCTTCAGATGCAAGTCAACTGTCAGAAACTGAGGAAAGCTGGAACTTGTGTAATTTATCAGCACAGATAAAGTCTCTTTTCTACACACTCTGCTGAAACAAGTCGACTGACTGCACAGCCAATCATTCTAAAACCTAAAACTCATAAAAGTACTTTACGTTTTATCTTGAAACAAGGCAGTGAACCGGCGAGAAGAGAAATGGCTGAGCTTTACATTGCATGGCTAACATGGTGTGTTTGTAGTTCCCACGAGGCTAATTGAGTTTTGGGACCTCGGCAAAGGATCTTTCATTCAATCGTATTTCATATTAAAAGCTATTATTACGTTTCTTATGTTAATTTGCATAAAACATGGGGTCAACTTAGTGACTCGGAAATTATTCAACTGCTCAAATGTTCAAATGAAGCTGCGTTTGATATATTGATGTGTTTAACGTCCACATTTGTCTGTGGAACCAAGATAGACAAGATCTCAGACAGACCATTGTGTAAATTAAACAAAGGGTTAATCTACACAGTGAGAAGACTTATTCTACATCTGTGTTTAGTGAGCAGAACCACTACCTGCTCAGGTCATTAGAAATTGATAGATGGATGTCAGCTTACTCATGTAAATGGAAAACACATCGCACTAATTATTCTTTCCAAAGAATAGAGCCATAAGAGTGACCTTATGTCCGCTTCATATTTCTTTCCTGCTAAGAGATCGGAAACTTTGCAGTTTTGCTGTTCATGCCTTATAAATATTCAGACATGATAATGCAGAGGGGTTATTGGGTTCGGGATACTACAGGGAATGCAGCACAGATGGATGAAGACGCACAGGTATAAATGTGTGTGTGTGTGTGTGTGAGGACGTGTTTGCATAGAGGGCAACCACAGTTCAAGAATGTGGGTTCTAATCGTAATCATAAAGGTTTAGATATCTGTCATCTACTCCGGTGGTATCCTTTAAAAGACGGTGTGAGTGTGTGTGTCTGTGTATGTGTGGACTCGTCACATATGGTGCCAGTGTGACTCTATGTAAATACAAACTCTATAAAGTTGAAACTGAGAGGAAGGACACCATCTGGCCCAAAGCTCATTTTATGCAACCACAAGGACAAGGACGAGAGAAAGACGACATATAAAACCACAGGGTTTCGTCCAAAAAATCAAAACGCCTCTGCACACGAGCGACGTACAAAGTAACAACCGGAGCTTTTTTGGCATCAATACACGCCATCCCTGCTGACACATTTGATCCATTACACCTTTTATCTTTTGCATGTAATTTCAGGCAGCCTGCTGATGCACAAAGCGTCCGAGTTACATTTTATGACCTTATTGAGGATCAGCGTCCTACTCAAGGTCATTTTGGTTACAGTGTCATTCACAAACCCAGCTACCCTACTATGAATCGTGTCGTCTGTCACTATCGGCGACGCCCCTTTTGTCCAAGAAAGTTGTTCAGGGTCATTCGACAGAAAAGCAGTCCTCGGGATATTAACTGTCATATGTCGTAAATGATGCCACTGTGTTTTCTATGCTGACCTTGCAGAGTAAATTTACCCAGGGAAAACTAATGAAACCACACTCCACTGCACTGTGTGGTGCTGCACTGTGCTGTATTACAGCAGGCTGCGTTGTATTATTCTAAACTGTCATATATCACGCAGTGTGTTTAGTTCAATGGATCATGTCCAACGAGGCGGTGAGTGTTTGCTCTCTAGCCCCATGCAGACAGTCAATGCAGGAGACGGTGAGACTTCCTCGGGTTGATAGTGTGATTCAGTTAACAAAAACAACGTTTTGCTTTTGATGATTATTTTTTTATTTAATCAAACATTTATATGTCCTTATTGTATTCATTTGTGCTAGCTGACAAAAATAAGATCACAAGTTTGGGCCTGCGTTGCTGTCATGAGGTGGACTGAGGTCCTGAAAGGTTGGTTTTTGTTTTTTTATCTACAACATTCAGTATTTTGGAATAACAGCAAAACCTGTAGTTGTTGTTATCAAATGATCAGCAGTCAAAAATTCATCTAATCTGCTTCATCGGGACTCTGTTGGTGAGGTTTGATTAGATTTGACTGACAGCAGCCTGATAACATAAACAAACAACCCACCAACTGTCAACTGTCAACTATTACAATTACAATACATTATTTTCTGACGATGAAGCTTTCTGATTGCCGTAATAAATACCTTTGTTGTTGCCTAGAATCATGTTTGAATACTGTTTGGAGACCAGCAGCAGATAAACTGAGGCGCCCATACATATCATTTCATAGAGGCTGCTTGTCCATTCATCTCCCGTGAACTAGAAAATAACTGGCACCAAGAATGATGGAATGATGACGTATAATGTCCCTTCCTTCTTTTATAGGTTCCTTTGGTGTAAACATTAAGTTAAAAGGAGTAGGAGCACTTCCCTGTTGCTGAAGCGCATGCATAAAAAATTGTCAGATAAACTTGGATTAATTCACACAGCAGAGAGCAAAACACTCACATCCTGTAGTGGGGAAACAAACAAACGTACACTAATCCAATTAACCCAATAAAACATGTGTATTCATGTGTGTTTATGCTTGCATGCTTTTGATTTCTGTATAGAGGCCTGACTTTACAGATCAGGTTGATGCATGCTCTTGCTTGTGTCTGCATGAGATGCTCATGAGATGTGTGTGTGTGTGTGTGTGTGTGTGTGTGTGTGTGTGTGTGTGTTATCATCACACAGTGACCATACAGAAAAGCGTTAGCAGCAGTATTGTGATGCAGATGTCCTCAGACACTGAGGCAGAGAGGAGCTCTGAAGGTACCAGCCTCCCACACGAACTCAGGAAAAATGTAAATGACACACACACGCGCCACATGAACGCCTGTTTGTGCACGTGAGTTATGTGTGTGTGTGTGTGTGTGTGTATGTGTGTGTGCTTGTACTGTACATAGAATAGGCCTGAATGAGAACTGCGCGTGCATGCGTGCAGCTGTGTGTCTCTGTACGCTGCTGCACAGGCTGCACATGTGTAACTACAGAAGGTGTGTATTTGTGTGTATCTGTGCACATTGATGGGAATCTGCGTGTGTGTGCATGTGTGTGTCAGGTTTTCCAGTAATGATCGACCCTCGACTCGGTCTCTCCACACTGATGCATCAGTGTTGCTTTAAATGCCTGTTACCATAGAAACAGGCTGCCGGCATACAGGTCTGGTACACAGACAATGCTCTCTCTCTCTCTCTTTCTCTCTCTCTCTCTGTCTCTCTCTCTCCATCCTCGCTGTTCTACCCGACATTTACCAAATTTTCCCTCCCGCCCCATCTTCCCATTCTTTTCTGTTTCCTGCCTCGATTTTCATTCATTCACGTCAGTCCTACCCTCTCCAAGGCTCCCCCTCCACCACCACCACCTCCTTTCTCGCTCTCCTCTCCTTTCATTCAGTCTGACGTTTTTACCTCTCTCTCAATTCATTCATGTCAACCTTTCCACCATGCTCTCACATCTCTGTCTCTCTCTCTCTCTCTCTCCTTTCATCACTCCCTCCGCCTGTCACGTCATCCTCCTCGTCGCTCTCTCTCTCCCTTCATCCATCTCTGTCTACCTGCACTTTGCCTCCTTTAATTCCTTCCATCTCTATCTTCTCTTTCTGTCCTTCTCTCTTTTCTAAGCCCCGTGTGTGGATACAGAGCTGTGTGGCTCAGTCAAACGCAAACACAGACAAATGCTTACAGAGGTATTCTTTAAAGTACACAATTACAGCATCAGTGTACTCATGTTAGCTGTGCATCTTAGCCTACGCATGATGGCTGCTATATCATGACACGTTTGCTGGGAGTACTTGGTATGCGGAGGAAAAATTGGGGCCACTATATCAGGATTTGTGATTTGCACCACATACGAAGTGGCAGACAAGACAGACATAGATAGATAGATACGAAGGCCTCACCTTGCCAAAGCTCCCCTTGCCCAGGACCATCAGGAAGTTGAAGTCAGCCAGCTTCATGCGATCTTGGTTGCCATTGGAGTCAAACCGTGATGCAGCGTTAGCCGACTTCCCTTCTGTGTTCTTGCCCGGCCCGATCTTAGCTCTCTAAATGGGAGGAAGGGAACACATTGGATTACATTAGACACAACCTCCAAGACACAGTCTAAAAGTGGCACCACAAGAGGGTTGAGTTGGCACATAACTGTAATATATTTATGCATTCTAACATTAAAGGTGCAATATGTAAAAATTGGCCACCTGATGAAGTCATAATCCAAACAAATAGGGGCAGCATATCCCCAGAGTAACTGCTAACTGCTGATAACTGCATTGTTTATCCATCCAGGACTGTACCCTGTGTTAGCTTGTTAGCCTAGTTAGCCGTGCAGCCAGCTGGACTATCACAGCATAAAACACCGCTAGCACAGGACAGCTGTGAGATAGAAGTTTTCAGGCACAGGGCTAGCTGGTTAGCATGCTAACTTGAGCAGATATCTCTGCAACACTACATATAAAGTTCCTCTGACACAATGTCAGAAATGTTACTTCTTTTTATTTAGTTCATATTTTGGAATGTTTTAGACTAAAATTCTTACATACTGCACCTTTTAACAAAAATATGTATTGTTTCATTATCTCCAACCACATTGTTCCTGAGATTGGAACCTGCAAAGTGCTTCATTTAATAACTGACACTGAATAGGTTTTGAGCCCAAAACATGTGGGTGGTAGCCGTTGTGACAGAAACAGTAAAGGAGAAAAGTCAGCATACAAACGGAGACAGCAGCAACAATGTTACGAATGTGTGTGGAAGTAGTAACAGTGAAGCCATCGATGCAGAGGGCAAAACTATCTCTTGGCAGGATCTGATGAAAGTTTGGGGGCAGATGAAGGTCTTTTAGGTACTTGGTACTGTCGGCATAACAGCCAAGATCTGGATCTGTAAGACATTTCATGAAGGTGTTCAGTAGCAGCAATGGATTTGCTGAAGATATAGAGCTGGGTGTCATCAGCATAACATTGAAAATGGAGGCCACAGTGACATATAACGTGACCAAGGGGAAGCATGTAGAAGATGAAGTAGAGGAGAACGAGGAAAGAACCTTGAGGGACACCATGAGAAACTGGGGTCTATGATGAAGGGGTCTACTCTACTTTCTATGTCTTAGAGTTGAATTTATTGATACTTATGAACTGGTGGTGGTCACAGAGGTTAGATTTGAACCACTATGGAGCTGTGCCAGGGAAGCAGAGCTCAAAGTGGGGCAGCAGGATGGTGTGATTGCTGGTGACGAAGGCGACACAAAAGCACCAACATCAGCAACACTTATTCTACTAATAATCTAGAAAAAATGCTAAATGTGCCAGTGAAACTACTAAAGTAATGTTATGTTTAAGACGATCGGAGAATATTCCCACCAATTTCACTGCCAACATATGAAAAGTTTGACTAAAGCTGACTACATTGATATTTTAAGTAGAAACACATTTTTCACAAGTCAAAGCTAATATAAATAAGGCTTTAAAGTCCCAATATAGATTCATAGCCCCTTACTACAACGTTTGGGGTATTTTAATATCACACAGAGAGCACTTTTGCTGGAAGGACAGGAGAGGAATTGTTAACTATGTTAAAAAGGAAAAGTTTTTTAGCCTTTCGCGTCATTCTATTTCATTTATTCCGAGCAGGCACTTTACACTCCACTTCACACTTTCCATAACAAATATGGCCTCCCTGTGAGTCTGCCACTCTATTCAATCATGACTGTCACCACTTCCCTTGTTTCTGTCCTTCAACCACTCTCTCCCACTTACACTGAAGGTTTCTGTGCCATCTTTCTTTTATATAAAATTCATTTCTACTTCATCTTTATGAATTTGGCCTGTGTCTCTGACTCTCCATTTATTCATGTCTGTCACTTCCCTGTCTCTTTTTTCTATTCACTCCGTTTCATTTCGAACTCTCTTTCTGTCTCTGCCTCGACCTTGTCTCGTTCTCTCGTCCCGCCTCTGCCGTAGGAAACCTTTATAATCTTAAAATCTAATCTAATTATAATCTTACCCTCCACTTTGTTAAGCCATGTTTCAATTTAAAAGGACGGTCTTAAGACATTAACAAAATGCCGACACTCTCAGAGACAGAGGTGCAGGATGAGTACATCTTATTATATCTTATCTCAAATTGCTGATCCACATTGAGGCTCTCTGCACTCCTTTCGGTCTTGTGCAGTCATTTCTCTGCTGCCTTGTCTTGAAAATTGTCAGAGCGAAGCATCCGAGTACTCTGCCGCTCCCTGCACTGTTTGTGTGTGTTGTGTGTGTGTGTGTGTGTGTGTGTGTGTGTGTGTGTGTGTGTGTCTGCACGCTAGTGGTGCAACCCATAAGATTCTCAGCTCATCAATGGATAAAAGGCTCTATCCGTCTCCATCTGTTCTGACACACACACAAACACACACAGAGGAGCAGTCGAGGTATTTGTGAGCAGCAGAGCATGCTGAAGGCAACACTCTCAGAGCCTTTAGAGATGAATGCTGCTCTCTCTGTCTGTCTGTCTCTCTGTATACAGCCGTGTGTCCACACATTATAAACAGCTGGAAAAAAAGGATGAATGGCAGCAGCAGAAATCTGATTCACAGACATTGACTCAAAGTGGTTTTTGCTTTTTTTTGGATAAAAAGAATTTAAATATTTAATTGATGGTGGAAACGTAATTCATTCAATGGGGCAACAGAATGCGAAACAGACGTGTACACTGACAGATTCATATGATAATATAATAATGTGTAATTTATTAATAATATACTAAATGCATCTGTACATTCAATATGAATTGGCTCACCTCAGTTATTGTCATAATGAGGCCTTTGTGTAGTACAAAACATGTAAGAACCTGCTGCTCAATGATAGCTATATAGCTCAGTTAGCTGTGCAGCTAGCGGTCCTGACTGGGAGTTCGGGGACCAGGGGACCGTATACTGCTACCACAGGAGCTTGGGACTGGGAAGGGCTAGCTATTTAGCATGCTATAATGGTAGATATATTTGCAACACTATACATAAATGTCATAACTGTTATTTATGCACATTCTATTGATCATTTTACTTCATTTTTGAATGTTTTCAACTACAATTCTTACATACTCGCATTTTGTTTGATCTGGTACATAGAAATGATGCTAATTCATAAACATTGTTTTCATGATAAATAGGAGAAGTTGGGTCAGAATTTCGTACAGTTACAGAAGATGGAAACAAGTCTCTCTTAATGCCAATAAATACACCTCCCACTGTCCTTGCATCTGTATTTCCACAAGTCACCTTCATCTTCCACCCCAATTACCCCTTCACTCTATTATTTATGCCCCTGTTTGTGTGTAAGAAAGACAATGGAAACAGAAAGAAGAAGAAAGAAAGACAAATAAATTAGATGAAATGGACAAAGAAAAAAGTAAGAATGAAAACTACGGACTATAGGATGACTGAGGGGACTGGAAAAAAAGGGGACTTTACTGTTGCTTGTATGTGCTTTTGCAATTTGATCAACACTTCATGCCAATAAAGATTTATTAAACTGAACAGAGATCGCCTCTGAATGAGAAAAACTTCATCACCAAACTAGCTCTCTGCTTCTTAACTCCCAGTGAATGACATTCGGAGTTTGACTGTGTATATGTGTACAACATGCATTATTCATCACTGTGACTCTCATGTGTTTGTGTGATTGTGGATGGGGTGAATGGAGGGCAGCCAGGTCATGTTACCAAAGTGAAATCTCCCTCTGTCTGTGTCTTCCTTTCTCTCTGCCATCTCTCTGAGCGCTTCACCCTACGAGTTGCCTACATGATTGTGTGTGTGTGCGAGCGCAAGCTTGTGATAGCTGGCCCCCCGAGATTGTGTCTCAGTGAACGTCTGAGGACCACGACCTTGAGGAGATGGAGAGAGGGAGAAACAGATAAAGACAGAGAGACACACAGGGGGGCACTGAAGGTGACGGAGGACAAAACAGATAAGTGAAGGAGAGAGAGGGAAGCACAATGAAGACAGGGAGGAGGAGGAGAGGAGAGACATGCAGGAGAAAAGGCTACATTACCTCCCTGTAAAATCAACCTCCAGACTCTAAATTGAACACACATTTAACAATGAAAATAATCTTGTCTCACAACACTCTTCTACAACTTGAATTTGACCGCAATAACAGCCCGACCGATATATCGGTGGGATGATTTTATTGTTTTCATTGTCCTAGCAGTGTATATGTTGTCCCATATGATACCAAAACTTTTTTTAGAAAACATAATGCAGAAATAGATGCTTGGGGTAATTTTTAAATGAAAACATTCCAAATGAAGTTTACTGTTTCAGTACACTGATGTCATTTTGGACACTAAAGTTTATTGATAAACTGCAAAATATGGTCAACGTATTTTTGTCTTGTGTAGTGGTCAGAGGAACGGCTGCAAACACTCTTCCTCCTTTCAGCAGGGTAGCAAATAATTTGTCACCACTAATTTGGTGACAAAAAATGTTTAATTTTCATTTAATTCTCCACAATAAAACTCTGTGTATAATTATATAAAAGCTTTTATCATGAGGCAGCAAAATCAGGAAATGTTGGGTTTTCAAGTGCAGTAACTTAATTTGACTCCAGAAACAGCTGAAGGCAAAAATGATGAACTGAAAGTACCAACAGGGTCACTGGAGAGAAATTAAACCAAAAACACCTTCCTCTCAGGTCTCCTGCAAACACATGTGTTGAGTCTCAGGACAGGCTTGTTTGGGGGTAGTCATGAATTGATGCACCCTTTAGCACTTTGGTTTAACTTTATGTGATTAAACATTCAAGACACAACATGAAAATTAGTAATGGAGGTGCTTGTTGTTACCCGTGGATGTTACATGTTACCATCTGCTGGTGCTAGCCCAACTACAACCGGTGCTGAAGCAGGGACAGGTGAGAAAACAAAAAGGCGAAATGGTCCCCAAACTGCTCCACTTAACTCTGTGATCAACACTTTTCAGCATGACTCTGATGTTTTGGGCCCCGATGTCAGAAACACAGAAGGAGAAGCGGAAAGGAGAAGAAAAAAAGAGGAAAGGCACAGAGGAGGGTTACCCACTTCACTGCCAAATGTGTTAATGAATGGGCCTACTGGTCAGACACACGCACACACACACACACACACACACACACACACACACACACACACACACACACACACACACACACACACACACACACACACACACACACACACACACACACACACACACACACACACACACACACACACACACACACACACACACACACGTCTGGACCTGCAGTGTGCCAGACCGGATGGTACTACAAGTGTGCCTGCCAACTGCTAACAGCTCTCCCAGAGAGGCTCTCACTTGGACACACACAGATGCACTGTGCGCACACACACATTCACAAGCATACCATACCAACACATTTGAATACACATATTGGCAAACTCTTACATGTAAAAAACACAAATAGACATAATTTTACAAAAGCACACGAAGGTACACACCTCAAATTTCTGCCGTAACTCCTCGTTGCCCTCCTCCCCCTCCGGAGCGACGGGAACATTGAAGTACTCGCCTTCTTCCTGGGAGAGCAGCTTAAACCTGAAAAGAGAGAATATTTCCAGTCAAATCAATTCACAATTAGTTTATACAATTTAGGCATTTAACTGCTGCCATTAGCTGAAGCCGCTGACGGTTAGTGAGCCCATTCGGAGAATAATCGGCTGATTATTTAGTCATTTACTCTCCTTCATGGTGATCTAGCAAAGCCCGACAGAGATGGGAGCACAACACAGCTGAGATGCTAATCCTTTAACAAAATCAATAGAATACAATTTTTCACATTGGCTTCATTACACCACAACTTCATACCTCCAGAATCACAATCATAATCATAGCAAATATCATTGTGATTAGGCTTCAGTGACACAGATCTAAACTTTGGACTTTTGCACAGTCGATCCTGTTTACAACTTCGACTCATGTTGGATGTGACAATTTTTATCCGCAACATGCTGTTTTAATTCTTTTCGTTAATTGGCTTGTTTGGCCCTGAATAGTCATCGCTTTGTGCGGGCCGTGCCATCAACCAACAACAACAGTTTGAAAAGGCTTTGTGCCGTTGCTGTTGACAGTCTACCATCCTGAGACAGAGCTTAACAAACCGATCATCAGACATTTTGACATTAAAGTGTCTGCAACTGTCTGCAAGTTTTAACAAGTATGTTACAAAGATACACAACGTATATTCCAACAAATGTGAATACTTTAGGAATGATTTTGTTCACATTCCAAAGTGTTTTATCAAAGTGTACACCTAATAAAGTTTAGGGCTAAATTAGAGGAAGGCATCCAGTCATGATGCTTTCAAATACAATAAAGTATGACACCATGCCATACCATACGTACGATACCATATGATACAACTTTATTGACAGTTTGCACCGACTCACTTAGCAATATCAGGCAGCCCCGATCAAGGATTTTACACACAAATCAGACATACATTCACACATATGGTTCACGTTCATAGAGGAGTCCCTTTCCTGAGGTATTCATGACTTTGGAAGGTGGAAATTATTTGGAAAGTTCAGACGTTAATATATTGTAATTATAATTGCAGAGTATACTTCTTCTTAATATAATGCCTGAGGAAACTGTTGATTATAACGTTGATTCCCAGCAGCCTCCTCTGTTATTATGCCTTTTAATTTCCTGCATTATCTCACCCGCTAGCTAGCTCGCTATATTGTCGGCATTTAGGTGCCACCAAGCAGCGGTGTTCTCACAACTTGTGCCAGAAGTTTGTTTTCAAATACGATATGATTATTACTTTTATTATTAAATATAATATTTTGCAATAATGGAGCCTCCTTGCAACATTTTTCACCAAATGCACTTTCAGCAATTCCCCAGCCGGTCTCGCCTGGTGCACTTGGAAATGGGGCGGAATCAGAAAGCACACATTATCATATATTATAGGTGGGTGTGTCAGAGGCCAATCATATTCGCTATATTCATCTCTTTTAAACAGAGGGGCTCTATTTTTCCTCAGAGAAAACGTATTGTCGTCCATAACTTGTAATAAAGGTTGATAGTTATGAAGTAGCTCAGGTTATGAGACATCACCTCATCTGACAACATGAAATTGAAAAATGAACTAAAGTAGGTCGTCAGTGAAGGATATTTTTAAGCGCTAAAGTTTAAGATTAAGTAACAGAAGAAAATAACATGTAGAAACATACAGGATCGTAGCTTTAAATTAGGGATGTCCCGATCAGGTTTTTTTTTACCCCTATCCGATCCAAGTCCTTTAATATCTAGTGTCTGCCGATACCGAGTCCCGCTCCGATACTTAGCCTTAACTAATATTTTCCTGGATAATACAGCTGCATTAAGAAAAAAGTACCTGCATTCCTTAATAGTTTTTTTTATTTTGTTGAAACAAAGTATATACTTTCATATGGCTCTTCCTTATTCTGCATATGCTATTCCAACATTGGCCTCCACCTTCTTTGAGTTAGCAGGTGAGTCTATGATGCTGCACTGTGACAGCAGACCCTCTGTACAGCCAACAGAAGTGTGTGAGAGACGCAGCCCATGCTTGGTACCTCCATATCATCCACTGCTTTTTACACTCTCTGTAAAACACTCTCGTGGGTCTCTCTGCTGAATGAGACCCACGAAACTGGTGCGCATACCGGCACGTTGTAACTCGAAAGAGGAGCAAATGTAATGTAATGCCGAGATAGTAGGGCGCACCGGGGATTCAAAAACTCCAGGTGACGAAGAAAACCCTGATCCTCTACCACGGAGATGAGCTGGTTATCCAGAGCGATCTTCTTTGTAATAGTTTTGGCCATGTCGCTGTCTCGAGGATATTTCTCTTTCCTTTTGAAAGTATCCGTGAGTGTTTGTTGCTTCGGTGTCTTTGCCTGTACTGCTCGAGTGGACACGTTGTATTCTTTGAGTGTTCGTTTTTTACTAGCCGTATCAAATGTGTAGTGTTAATACAGGTCTTTTGTTACCGCCCCCGAAACGGTAGTATTGCAGATGTTACATGTCGCCGTTGGACTACTTTCGCTTTCTAATTGAAGTTATTTCCACACTGCAGACATTTTATCCACAGGTTTGCCAGAGTAACGTTATGGAAGCGTCTGCGTTCTGCCAAAAATTGTGCTCCGACATAAAAAAAGAAAATAAAATCGAGCTTGGGTCCACATTCAAAATTCAACCAATAGTGTCACTGCATCAAAGTAATGTTGGACGGTCTGACTCTGTACCACCAGATAACAGTGATAAAATAAATATATATCCGATCCCTGATTGGGATGTCACGTCCGATTCCGATCAAGTCTGAAACCACGTGATCGGCCCCTATTTCCGCTCACGTGATGGGACCAGGACATCCCTACTTTAAACCTCAGCTGTAATGTTCATGTCACCCTGTTCCTCCCTCTGGCACAGACAAAACACACTCCTGCACAGGTTCCTCCTGCTCTGAATATCATCCTTTTTTAATGGCATCACTTCTCGCACCTCCACCATTCCACCTCAAACGCTGGCATCTCATTAAAAACCCTGACAGAGCAGCGTCAGCGAAAAGAGAGGGAGACAGAGAGATATAGAGACTAAACCAGAGGGAGGGAGGGAGGTGGGGAGATAAAGAAAAGGAGATAAAGAGACAGGGTGGAGATGCCTTGGCACTAAGTATCACCAGAATAAAAAGAAAGAGCTCCAACTAAAGTATTTCTCCAACAGTGCAGTAATGAACAAGGTCACCTTCGCTCTCCCTCCGCCTCTACCTGTGCTGTTTCTTTGCCTCATATCTGTCCACCTCCTCCCTCCCTCCCTCCCTCCCTCCCTCCACCCATCCCTCCTTTAATCTCACCATCCATCCACTCCTTGTTTCTGGAGCTCTGAGATGCCGAAGGACAGGGATCCCATGAAGTCGTTGCGGCTGGTCAGGTCCCAGTCCCACACCTCCACCGACAGACGGCGGTCCTTATCATACTCCTTCAGGTGGCTGCGAGAGAAGCAGGGACAATCAACAGTTGGCTGACAACTGAGAGAGATACCTAAATGTGCTTTTATTAAAAAATATTTGACCATTTCTTGTTAGGTTCTTGACTTTTTAAAGCCACATGAAAGCAGTTATGTTTCCTTTCACGTCCTGCTGGAGCAGTTTGTGGCCTACTACGCTTTCTTCTGATAGCTAGACACATAACCTGTGTATTACAATAAGACAACATGTTTGCAGCAGTTTCTTAAAAATCTTCTGTCATCTCTTCTTTTGATTTGTTGGCCAGGTGCAAGAAACAAACAAACAAAAAACTCTTTCAAACTGAACATCTGCACCCAGATGTGATGTGGCTTATTAAGGATGTAACTGGAGCCAACTGTGGGAAAAGACCCCAAAAGCAAGGGTTTTTTGAATAAAAGGAGCCAGATGTTTTATCTGAGTGCCAGCGGTTACAAACGCTTTGAAAAGCCGAGCATGATGTGATGAAACAGTGCACCGAGTGAGAGAGAGATGAAGAGACGGAGATAAAACAGCGGAAAAGACTTAATGGAGGAGAAGAGAGCAAAGGGAAAAAAACAGACAAACAACACGCATAAATAAGAAATCAGCAGTCTTACAATTTAAAAGTCTCATTCCAGGTGGGGTTGAGGCAGCACTTTATGGTCTTGGTCTTCTGCTTGCTCTCGCTGCGGGGATCTGGGATCAGTTTGAGCTTCACGTAGGGGTCTGACAGACCGTTCGGGTCCATAGGAACCAGATTCCTGCCCTCTCCGACTGCGGGTGGACATGATGGAAAGAGAGGGAGGAGATGAGGGATCGGTTACAATCAGTCTACAATAAGCCAAATAGATTTTTATAGCAAACAAAATCATGAGTTACGACTTAAAAATGTCCATTAGGGAAAAAAAGACTGGTATCCATATTGTGAGACAAACGGAAACACGTGGTACGGAAACAAAGAGAGCCATGTGTTGATTTATATTACAAATCTAACAGTATAGCTTATGAAAGTAACCAAACGTAATGTATCCTCTGTAATGATCTAAGTGAAACAAATTCACAAATGTAACACATTTCTTTCTCAAGTACAGAGGAAATGGCAGGTGAGTTCAAGTGTAAGCCTCAAGTATAGCTAAATGCTACACAGTAATTTGCCAAACTTTTGCTAGATTTGTTTTTTCCTTACTTTGCACATTATAACAAAGATGTGGTTACGTTTTGGCACAAAATCACCTAAACGGGGGTGAGAAAAAGATAACGATTTGGGTTAAAATCATTGGGTTTTTCTGGGGTTAACTTCGACTTTGGCATTATCGCCATCATTGTCTCGGTTTCCGTAGAGCGAGAATTGACGATATTTATGAGAGGTTGGAATTCTTTATTGGATCTGATTGAGAACCTGAGGACCGACAGTGGTAGTGACTTGTCAATCACAAGAAACAAATTAAAGTAGGCTAAGTAAACTTGAGGTACACACAAACACGCGCATACACATGAACCCTGAGAGTCGTATTGGGGGTTAACGCCTTGAGGTTGCCAGATCCGCCTGTAATGACCATGTAGACACATGAAGGTTGCCAGTTCCAACACTAATCCTTCCTTTGTGGCTGTTTGTTATTGGCCTGTAATTGTATTCCAGTGGCGTAAAATCCCCAGCGATTGGAGCGTGTGTGAATTTGTGTGTGTGTGTGTGTGTGTGTGTGTGTGTGTGTGTGTGTGTGTGTGTGTGTTTGCACAATTATTGTTGCTGGTCAAGTTGTGAGGTCACATCCAATTACCAGAAGCAGGGCGGGCGCTGCCGTGTCTTAGGCAGCTCACTGGGGAAGCACTCAAAAACACACATAAAGACACACACAAGAACCCTCCAATCCCCCATACAAACACGCACAGCAAAAAGTACTTCGCTGATGTAGCTGAATAATTGTGTTCTGTGGAAAATGACAAGCAGAAGAATGGCAGAGGAAGCTATGATAGAGGGAGGATGTGCAGCGCCGTGACTTTCTGTGTCAGGTCACATCACGCAAAAATAAACCACAGTAAAATGTTTGAGTTTCCAATCTTTCTTCGTTCAATGCTCAAAGAGGGGGGCGACCCTGGGTAATACCTGAGCAGGACTTTGATTCATGAGAGCCGCTCAAGACCAACTCACTGGTTCAAGTTTGTTTCTCTCGGCTGCACACATGAGCTCAGGCTTCCCCCTGCCAGAGAGGTGACATTACTTATTCATTACCTTTTAAGAACACTTAAAATCTGATCTGGCCCCACAAACCGCACAAAGATCCTTCTACAAAAGGTAAAACCCGAAAATATCTCTCATGATACCTCAAGTTAGTGGGTCAGAATCGTGGGTCGAGTCAGTCGAAATGGGTATTGCCAGACTCTCAATAGGTCTAGTCTTTTCCGGCCATTAACATTATGCTATAAGGGGGAAATGCTCCGGATTGTTTGTGTTTGCTCAACCCAATCATGATGGTTTTGGGCGACGCAATGGCTGGGATACAGTCGTCAATTGAGAATCTCTGAAACAGCATCATCGATACTATATTTACTTTGTCAAAGTTATTGATATCGAATGCTCATTTTGATAAATCTTTGTTTCAAAATCTAAACTGTACAACCATACTACACACTGTTAGAGGCCAGCTTTGGGTTAGAACAACTTGCCACTTCAGCGGGAAGGTTGCAAGCTCTCAGGTTGTCGTTATTGTTTCTGGTAGTGAAGGGGATTCAGACTGCAAGATGTCTGATGCTGCATTCAAGTGGATTCAGACAGATGCCAGACCGCAAACGGGATATCTCGGGAACAGGATGGTAAAAATAGGTGAAGCTTGCAGTAGTAGAAGTATTAACAGTAACCATTTTGACTTTTGCTATCCTCTGCAGCAGGACTTACAACCGGATGTATTGCAGCTACCTCACATAAGGAGAAAACGCGGGTGATCCAGCTATAATTACATAGAATACTAGACAAAATAACTGTATTTGATGTATTTCATACGACTTTCTGTAAACAGCCATGTGAGTGCAGCATGAAACCCCGATCTGAGCAGACTTTCTAGTCCCCTAACCCTAATCTCTCTTCACATGGCCATAATCTGGTCTATTTTAGGCCTGTTTTGAATCTAGTTTGTCCTTTTCACATCGAGTTCTATTGTGATAAAGATCTGAAGGTCTTATGGGTTCAGATCAGACATCTTGTCATCCTGCATCAAAAGCACAACACAGACACAGTGTAGGGTGGGGCGAGGAAAATAAAGGTTATTATAGTGGCTGATGGCAAATTATGCTGCACTTTTAATTTTTAGTGTCTCTTCTCTGGTAGTCTAACAAATAAGTGGATTGTCCTTCACAGATGACAAAGAGCTTATGGAGACGACATGTTTGCTACAGCAGAATGATGTCACGGTTTAAGCTGGTCCCTTCATGTATCGTCACCACAAATGTAGTCCAACTTGGTTCACCTGCAAAGTGAGACTTTTCAGGCTGCCTCCACCTGAAACATGGGTCAGACAGCTGTTGCGCTCTTTTACAATAAAAGTTTTTTTTTTAAAAAATGCTTTTAACAATTAACAGCCGAGGTGCACAGCTCTCGGAGCTGCAGGAGAGCGTGTGGCATCCTTTCAAACCATGACTGAAAGGAGAGCCTCCCAGCGAGCTCCCAGCGTGAGGGAACCTCAAGAAGTCAGTGAAATGAGGTTTCCATGCTGTTAAAGCGCTATGCTACGCGAAGCTGCAAGAGGTTAACCACAGCGCAGACCCAACGGCCGGCATTAAACCCCTCAGCGGAGCAGGTCAATAAATATTAGATGATGCCTGTTAAAGTGACCATCAAATGCTGGTTGAGGTGAGCTATAAAGAGGGTAGCATGCCAAATAGTCTCACAGGACCCTGACGGTAAATACAGGAGGGTGTGCATGTTTGTGTGTGTGTGTGTGTGTGTGTGTGTGTGTGTGTGTGTGTGTGTGTGTGTGTGTGTGTGTGTGAGAAGATCCTTGCGCATGCACAGGTGTGTGATGTGCATGTATGAATATATGCTTGCATATAGTATGAGCTAATTGCAAAGAGCATGCATGGGTCTGTGTGCAGATGTGTGTGAGAGAGAGAGTGAGAGAGAGAGATAACGTGTGTATTTGAGTCCACAGGGAGGGCGAGCGGAGATAAGAGTGCAGTAACAGCAGAATACTGTATGTGCACAGCAGCGTGGGCGTTGGCAGTGCACCTTTTCCCCTGTGAAACAGCCTCATCGGAGTCTTAGTAGGATTCTTGTGTTCTGTCCAACTCCTACTCGCCTGCATGTGCGCTGCAAAAATGAGATTTTCCAGATGATTTCATCGTGGGGATGGTGAATCGCGAATCAGGGTCATGCCGAGCACATTTAGATGTTCAGTTTGGCTTGTCTGATAAGTATCATCTGTACCAAATTAATGTTATTTTGGCTGGCTCTTGATTTTCCCCTCTGCGGTTTACACATAGAGACGGCCTTCATGTGGTTATCACATAATTATTGAAGCATTAAGATATTACAGGTGTTGTCTGTTGTTGACTTCTACAACATGACCTGTGGTATGTTCATTTCCCTTGAGTCATCTAAAGGCTAAAATCTTTAACTAAGAGATGTCACCATGAATCTTCCTCTGTTGATTACCTACATGAGGGAGGGTGTTATTATTTTTGTATCACGGGTCTTCTGAAAATGTAATTTCAGTTCTCACATGCTGCATTATCCAACTAAACATGCACTAACTTATATAGATTTCCAGAACACAAATCCAAACATCGGATAAGTCAAAAAGAAATCTCATTGTCATCTCAATGTCTCATTTTGAGGGAAGTTTGGATATCTCTTTGTAGCACTTTTGGAGCATCTCTTTGGCTATGAGAGATAAATGAAATAACCTTGAGAATAAAGATAGGAATAAAACTAGAATAGAAGTGTGGTGGATAAACAGTCTGCGCTACTGAAACAAGCCTGCAAAGGTAATCATTAAATTCCAAGACAAAACACAAGATACAAGAAGAAAAATCCAAAAAAGCATCTAAATCTTTGGACGTTTTCTCTCCATTAGCCTGAAAGACATCCTGTTATGGAAGCAAAATAGCCCAAAACCTAAAAATAATGGTTTCACCTGTTGTGTCTCCAGGAGATTCTGCTCTGGGCTTTTCCTGCCACATTATGGATATTTTGGATAAGCCAAAATCTCAATAGACTCTCTGCAGGTTGGAGGAGATGTGTGAAGAGGAACTAAATCCTGGTCCTGCCTGCCGAGTGCTCACACACTTTACAGCAGCTGTGGCCTATAGCTGATTTTGAATCACTGAATTATTTATGCACCCATTAGATTTTGATATTAGTGTTCAAAGTGATGTGTTCAAATTCCTGATGGGGCCATCCAGAAATATCAAGTCCCCATGTTGCACTTCTGGACTTCAAGCTGTACCTAAAATTAATGAATCTATTAAGGGTCTTTTGAAGCTTTCTATGTTTTAAACTTTACTTTTGAGCCCAAACACACAGCCAGAGTCCTCATCTGGTGTATTAAGACCTGAGAATAGGTGATTTTCAGGTGTTCATAATGAATCTGAACGCCTCTCTCCCCACATCTTAACCCGCATCCAGCTATTTCCTTTTAACTTCACAAAAGCAAAAGTCCAACATTCACGACTTCACATGACTTCGGGCCGGCTGTGTGAAGGTGAGACAGAAAGCAAATATCTGAATTTCCCTCTTAATTATTTCTGTCACTTTTATGTGAACCAAGAACTGCAACACCACGTATGCCTTCCAAGAAACAAAAACTAGTTCTTAAAGAATATATTCCAGTTATTTGGCAGCATGTGCAGTACCAAAGGAAAGGGGGCACCTTCCAGGGCCCCAAATCCCACGTCCCACTGCATGTAGTGTCCTTGAACTAGATGTTGATCCTCCATCTCCGCTGGCACTGCACTGCCACCGACCCTGAGCTCTTATCTCCTGGTGAAGGGGGAGGGAGGTGACTAAATATGATCAATACAGTGTCACTTTACACACATGCCAATTGCTTTGATTAAATCCATGACTAGCCTTCAGCACCGATGCATACGTCAGTGTAGCAGCCATTTCCACCAGCTCCTGCTATGTTAAGCTGGAGAATAATTCCTAGTGGTTTTACAAATTCATTCTCCGTGTTGGTGGAGTTTTTTTTTTCACCTCACTGCAATGAGGGAGCAAGCTAGTGGTGGCTCCACACTGACCCCTATGGACAAAAATGAGTACTGCACCTCATATTACCTCATTTTCAGCCTGTACAGCTGGGTGAAAACACAACAGTAGTGTATTTCATGCACAACAAACGTCAGTGTGCAAGTGTTGGAAATACAACTCTGCATTTTAAGACTAGGTAACAGTGGTGGAGAAAATATTCAGGTTATCTAGAAATTTAAAAGTAACAATACTACAGTGGAGAAAAAATAGTTTCTATGTATATATTGCCAAGCTAATTTCAATAATTTCAATAATAATAATTAATCATTTTAGCTTAACATATAATCAGATACTATAATTTATCGATTGATACATATTTTGCATTCAAAATCTGCAAAGAAACTAGTTACTTGAAGGGTAACTCCACCTCCACTCCACAGAAAATAGTCTTTTGTGGCTCCAGAGGAAGCTGCATATAATCTGATAAACTGTCTCCAGTGATGTGGCTCAGATGCATTGTGGGTAATGTGGGCATCAGGTTTAGAAAAACAGTCAAGTGACCCAGGAGGGCACTTTTTTTCACATATGCAGTACTGCTCCCCAAGACCTGTAAACACACTTTAACACGTAAAATGGGCGGAGTCACCCTTTAAGTTATTAAATTGCTGTAATGGAGCAAAAAGTACAATAAAATGAAGTAGAAATGTAAAGATGCATTAACTGGAAAACACTAAAATCCATTTGTACAAGTGCCTCAAATGTATACTGCAGTACACTACTTAAGTATCACTGCAGACTAAACTGTGTAAAATAAGAACATTAACTTTTACTTGAGAGTTTCTACCATTCAGCTCTGTTTAATTCTATTGGACTCTGTTATGTAGCACTTGTGAGGTTGGGCCTTTATTGCTGTCGTAGCAGTCTCTGTGTGATAAGTCTGCTCGCTTATCATTTCCCACAGTAAATCCCAGCTAATGATCAGTCTACGAGCGTGGGAACCAGGAAGAGAGAGCAGGAGAGTGAGGAGGAAGAGGAGGGATGAGACCCAGCGAAAGACCACGAAGGGAAAATTCTGTTTTTTGTCATATTTTTTCTTTTTGGAGACATTTTCACTGATAAACAGATCCTGTGTGTTGATTATAAACACTATGTAGTCCTAGATGAATTAATCATTTCTTTATTTCACAGCTGAACAGAAAATCTTTTTTTTCTTCAAACAGAGAGAAATTGTTTTTATCGCCTTCGATCCAAAATGGAAGTTAACATTTAGTAAGTTGTATTTAACATATCTGATCAATGTTTCTTCAGACATAATGATGCCCTCCTGTGTGAGTTGGAAAATTCCCTCAAATGGTTCACACACTTCCTGGGTTAACATTTATGATTTGATGTGGCACAGCTGAAGTTTGAGATGTGTGTAGGCCACAATTAGCTTATCAACCCACCCACAGTACAATGTAGTCAGACTTGGGTTATGAAATTAACTGTGCATTCACATTAGATAACATGCTATTGAAGATTTATTATTTATTTAAATTGAACATATTTAACACACCGCAGCACTAACTGGGTCTATCGCACACGGCATGGGGTCAGAATGACATCTTATTACTGGCCAAACATTAGGAAAGTCTGAAGGTCTCAGTTTGCAGCACAGCTGTATTTGAGCAGACAGACGGAGCCAAGTTAATGCAAAGCCTCTGCTGCCACCTGCAGGTGAGACAAGGAACCAGCACTGCGGTGTTACTTCAGCTGCTACTACAATTTTCCATTTATTGGTTAAATAAAACATGAGAGCAGTCAGAAAACTCTCTCCAGGAAAGAGGTGAGCCGACATTTGATCTACCCCATGAGACTTGTTCAGGCAGGAACCTGAGTCAGATTAAATTAACGTCACTGGTAGAAAACACGCTTGCTTTTTCCACATGACGACGAAAAAGTGTTTAAATGCTTAAACGTGGTTGATTTTTTTAACCTAGCTTAATGTGATTAATTCAAAGAGATCACAATCATTTCAAAAGCAGTTGTGGTGAAAAGTCTGAACTCTAATGATTAATAATGGGGTTTCTTTTTTATTCTCAGGAAGCTTGTCTGTTTATCTGAGCAACACACGGCTTTCTATTCACTCAGCTGCACTTTTCAATCCTCGGAGCACCTGGAAGCCTCCAGAAACAACCACAGCAACCCCGAAGGCTTAACGAAAGACTTAAAAGCTCACAACGGAAGTAGAAGTGAAAAGAACGACGTCGCGACGTGAGAAACGGGACCATCTGAACAGAATGTGAACGCAGGTACACTGTTTATTTCTTGGATGGGTTTGTTGTTCAGTGGTGTATCTTTTACTGCAGTGAACGACTAAACATTGACAGAGATAATTCGCCAAAAATGTAAAAACTATAACAGTAAACATTAAATTCAGCCTCTGCTATGCTGGAAGAAATCACAGGAGAAGCAGACAGACTATGTACACCCACAGTTTCCTGAACACACTGAACACTGAATGCTGACTCTCCAATTCGAACTATATCATCCCAGTCACTTATCTGCATTCTGGGATATATAGAACATCCTGCCTTAAAAAGAGTCTCCCACAAAATTTGAAAAAATGTGATCGTGGGGTCTAAAACTAAAACTCTCTTCCTAAAGTACAAGTAAATGATGCAGGTCGAGGAAAGTGAGTAAAATGGAATTAAACAACACTCCAAACAGCTATTTCAGACACCACAATTGCTTAGATGTTTTCAAATTAAATAAATTATTATTTTTTTTTTACTATTTAGTTTTTATGTTTTTATGTCACTCCCATGACAACTGACAGTTTGGATGAAGTATTCGTAGTCCACGAAACATTCCTGGAGCTTCACAGCAAAACAGTGTTGCATCGCTCTCCTAAACAACTGAAGTAGACTTCTTTTAAAACGTAAAACTGAAGACAACTACACAGGCTTCAATGTGTTCCAAGTCTCCAGAATCCCCGAGATCCCACCATGATTTGAAAAGAATATTTATATTTTACATTTTCAAAACAGTTTAACATTTTTTTTTTTTTACATGTCCAGCTAGGAAACTTAATTCCCCATCAGTTGTTTATGAGAATGCTGCAACCCTTGTTTGCTGTGAAGCTCCAGGAATGTTTTTTGAACTCATCACCTAACTTCAGTTCTAGTAGACAATGACAGAATTCTAGATGTTGGGTGAACATACCCTTTAAAAAGGTTGACATGTATCATCCTCTGTTTGCAGTTCGAGCTTCTGCCTTCCAGGAATTCTTGACAACCAAAGGCCAGATCTAACTTGATCATTTTATCTTTCAGGCCAACCGTGAAACACTCATGATGACTCAGCTGATGATTAGTTTCCCACATAATTGCTGCGGGTTGATGATATTTTTAGTAATGGCTAAACATACTGTCGGACTCTTATTGTCATTTGATGTTTTATGTACTTTATTATGTTTTTACGTCTCTCTCAGTGTGCCCACGTCTCTTTGTGATCCATGTTTTATCTGGCTGCATGACAGATTTCCCCTCCCCTCATGTTAAAGTTCACATTAACGTTAATAATCGGTTCCAAACTGTTCCAAGCTAGAAAGGCGGCAAGGTCTGCCACTTACTAAACAAAGTAAAACAATATGAAACTGTGTTGTCCTTTGTTTGTTTATTCAGTCACGAAAGTAAATATAGATTATTTAGTTTATTTAGGCATTAAAAGAAATCAGTCAATGAAGATTTTTCCCTTCTGATTAGAATCTCCTCTCCAAAACTACATAATGCATCTTTAAACAACATGTGTCAACATGATATGTAAAAATTAATCTCCATTCGTCAAAAAAGAAAGAAAGAGTGAAAACATTCTGCTTTTTGTATTAGGGGACAAATCACGAGTTTCAATCTTCAAAAAAAAGAAAAACAGAAACCTTCCAAGTGATAAGTAAGCCAATCGTATCGTTATTGCTTGCTTATTGGTAACAGTGAGACTAACCCATCGTCCAGTCAGCAAATTACAAACGCTGCAGCCGGAGAGAAACCATGGAAATGATCTCTTACACTCCATATTAGCTTAATTTCTAGAGTCAGATGGACAACAGACTTTATGTTTTTCTGTGAATTTACAGCCTTACAAATTTCTCTCCAATTCTAACTATATCATCCCAGTCACTTATGCCAGAAGTTCATAACCTATAGATGCATTCTGGGATATTTAAAAAATCCTGCCTTAAAAACAGGCTCCCACAAAATTTGAAAAAACGTGATCATGGTGTCCAAATCTAAAACTCTCTTCCTAAAGTAAGTAAAATGTAAATGATGCAGGTCAAGGAAAGTGAGTAAAATGGAATTAAACAACACTCCAAACAGCTATTTCAGACACCAAAATTGCTTTAATGTTTTCAATTAAAGAAAAGTTTAACAAAAATGGAACATTTAGTTTTTATGCTGCAGCTGGAGAGAAACCATGGAAATGATCTCTTACACTCCATATTTGCTTAATTTCTAGAGTCAGATGGACAACAGACTTTATGTTTTTCTGTGAATTTAGAACCTTACAAATTGTATTACTTTATGTATTGACACAATACTCTCACGTGTTGATACAGATGTGTGATGAGCAAATAGGAATCCTGGTTTAGATACAGAATGAGCTTAGGCTTTCTGTCACATCCATCATGCACCTCTGCAGCTCTGCCAGCAGAGGGAGACAGACGACTAGCGTTCGCAAACTGGTCTTGGCTCTACTGTGAGAGTTTGTGTGTTTGTGTGTGTGTGTGTGTGTGTGTGTGTGTGTGTGTGTGTGTGTGTGTGTGTGTTAGTTCAGATTCACTTACTGGTAACAGTGAGTACATTAGTCTTGACCTCAGCGGTGATCTGGAGGCGACCTCTCCTCTCAGTGTGGTCTGTCCCGCACAGGCTCGGCACATTGGCCACACAGCGCTTGTGGATGTTCATCATACAGTCTGCAAGACACACACGCATGCACACATGCATTTTATACAATTAAAATATACTGAAATTTTTATAGGTTATACAGGTGGAACACATTTAAAGGAAAAGAGAAACTGTCACCACTACTGACAAAAGACTGATAAAAAGATTAAGTATGAATTGAAGGTCCCATTTTATGTTAATTTCCAGTTTCATACTACTGTCTCCTTGAGTGCTCTGTTTTAGCCCCCCCTCCTGAAAAGCCCAGTCTGATCTGATTGGTCAGCTCTTACAAGCCTGAGCAGGCAACGGCCATTGTTTTTCCACATCAGCTCTACCGCTGTTTTCGAAAACCTGGCCATGCTGAAGGGCGTTGCTGAAGTTGGTGGCTGTGTAGTTGTGACATCACAACCTTACTGAAGTCCCGACAACTTGTTTATAAGCACGGTTTCTGAATTTCTCTGTGGATTGTATGTTTCTAGTTCTATACTTCTATACATAATTTTGATAAAGTACCTACACCTGCTTTATAATCATAAAAGACATCAAAATCTCACTTTCTACAATATGGCACCTGTATTGTAGTGTTATGGGCTGCAATAGATGTCAAGATAAGTTTAAATGTTGATATAAGTCTCTACAAGCCATATGTTTCATCTTTTTTGTGCGTCACGGTGAGTGGGACTATTAACCGAATGGGCTTCAAAATGACAGAGTAAGTGTGTGCTAATGGCAACATGATCCATGTGTAGGAGTTGGCCGTGAGTACATACGGTCACATCTCATGCCCTGGTGTAAGAGGCCGTAGAGCAGAGAGCCACAGTGATCGCAGAATGTCGGGCTGGAGTAGGTGTGGATCTTAAACTTGTGCTTCGCCCTCGGGTCCTAAAGGGAAGATAGAAAGGAAGAATTAGTCATTCAGATACATATTCAGTCACATTTCCTGTCCTCTTCTCCTTCACACGCCAGCCAGAAAGTCAGGAAACCCATTAGTTCAGAACGAGAGTAAAGTAGAAAATGTAATTTAGGTAAAAGGTTTTAACAACTTAAAATTATTAGTCGTCTTTACATGACAATTTTGAGATGATCGTTTTTTTCTCAGTCTTTTTTAAAGTAAGATCATTTTGTCAGATTTTACAGTTTATAGCAGTGAACATCTTTCAATCAAAATCTGTTTAAATGCTATAAATATCTTGCAAAATTTAAAATAAATGTACGCTCATCATTCTATCCAGCAATAAAAATAATAAACATCTGCCAGACATAATCATTAACTCTTTAATCGCACTGGGTTTGATTAACACCCGTCATTCATCACAATACAAAACTCCATCTCTCTCTTTCATTTTCCACCTTCCACCTCTGAGTAAACAGGCAATGCACTGTTTATATATGTGGGCATCTGTTTTGTAATCTGATCGAGAAAAGTTTCATCAGAGCATCTTTGCTCGAGCCAGTTAAGGAAGAGTACAAAGGCAAGCGACAGGTGTGTGTGTGTGTGTGTGTGTGTGTGTGTGTGTGTGTGTGTGTGTGTGTGTGTGTGTGATAGCGAAACGAGATCTCTGCAGGGAGTCAACCTTGCGTGAAGTTTGTTGAAGCCCCATCCAATTTCAAACAGGAAGTGATGTACGGGGGGTAGGCAAGGGTCACTCTAACGCACGCACACACACACCCACAAAGTTCTGCTTTCTGTAAATATTCCTCAGTAGTGCCGTACAGACAGACTAAAAAGCTAAATAAATCATCAGTTTTTTCATCATTTAGTGAGAAGATTTGTTTTCATTTCCATACTAAAAGCGAACGGGAACCTCAGATATCAATTCCTCTTTTATGAGCATTCATAATAACGGCGTAACAAGGGAAGAAATACAGCTATTTCTGTCTGATGTGTGTGTGCGTGTGTGTGTGTGTGTGAGTGACACCTGCAACCATGGCTCAGTGGGCATTACACACCTGCACCTTAGCACTGTGGTTTCAGTAGCCGACACACACACACACACACACACACACACACACACACACACACACACACACACACACACACACACACACACACACAACCCTAGAAATCTAACTGATGGTCACCGACGGACTTCTCATCAACACACACGAACGCGGCAGCACGAACCCACGGACGGCGACAACGTCCAATCCACCGCTTGAGATGGATCCAGGCTGTGTGGTGATAAAGCGGGGATGCTTCGACGTAGGAGTTGAAACGCTTCTGCCATCAAAGTTACCAAACATGGAGCTACAATATTTGATGTGGATGTCCAAATGAACGCTCACTGCCAGTCATGTTTTATAAACCAAATCAGTTAGCAACCACACGTGTTTGCAGTGTGCAGACAGCTCTCTTTGACGTGTGTGTGTGTGTGTGTGTGTGTGTGTGTGTGTGTGTGTTCATGAGCCAGAAAAAGGCTCTGATTGATTTCTTCCTCTGCTCCACACCTGTCCTGGAAAATAACGTTTAATTTAGGCTGCCACTGCCTGAATTATACCCAGCTTCCCCAAGGTGCCTTCAGAAATGTGTGTGTGTGCTTGTTAAGGGCTGAATGCTTGTGCGGCTGCCTGCGCGTGGGCGTGTGGGATTCTTTGCACAGCCATATGTGTGTGTGTGTGTGTGTGTGTTTGTTTCTCTGCAGGTTCTCGTCTTTCTCAAGGACAGGAGCAACTCCGTCTTGTTTTTGTTCCTCTGAAAGACAAGGGAACATTGTGCTGCTGAAGCTCCCGCGATGAGCAACAGCAGACGCCGAGCGATATGAGGGCCGATGATGGAGGGTGCCAGCTTCTCTACAAACACTGATGATTAAATACATTCACCTTGAAAATTCAGGGATTAATCAGAACAGCAGGAAAAACAGACGGAAGAAAAATAGCGACTAGGGACAAAAAGACATCCTCCTCTTTTATACACCCAAGCATATGATCTTTTGTTAATGGCTGATGAGTCAAATCAGAAGAAAAGATCTATAACGCAATTGCAGCAATGAATTACAGGCACGCATTGAACTTAATAGAAAATTTCAGTCATATATAGAAAGTTGTGGTTGCTATAGGGTTGACACAAGAGTGTACAACTAATGGTTCATTAGTTATGAAAGCGGACAAGGCAAGATGGAGGTTTAAGTGTGTTTAAATGTATTTCTGTTTTCTGTTTATAAGCCCTGCACTTTTGTCATACGGGATCACACGGTGGACGTTTTTAACTGACATCACGCTCGGTGCTCAAAATGACAAAAGGCTCAAATGCGATCCTGGTGTAAGTCTTATAAATGTAGTTAATCCGACCAATTGTAATAATTTCACTGCTTCCACATTGACTAGCAACTGAAAAGAGAATGGATTGTGAAAATCCATTGGGGCGTTTTTTTCAAGGTAAAACAACATCCGTTAGCTGCATCAAGGCAGCAGCTAATGTAAGCGTTCGATCACTTCCGAGCAAACAGTAACACTTGACAGTCTTACACGACATGACAGGAAAGGCGTAAATTAAATTTTAATCGAACAGGAACGTTCGCTGGGACGTGGTTAAATGCGTTTAACGTTTAACAATATTTTGTTTTATCTTGAAACACGACCCAATATCCCATCAGATTCTCTGTATCCGTCATCTTTTCAGTTCTATGAAATGATAACCGTTTGTCAGACTTACAACCTGGAACACAGGAGCGCAGCATTATCCCCACATTCAAGCCTCCCACCCTGAGCGTGACGTCTGAGATAAATGGCCACTGCTATTGGCTCACGACCAATCACACACCCTGTGCAAGTCTGTAAACCCGTTGATGGTTCTGTCTTTTTATGCTAAAAACCTCAATTTCTCAAATAAACCAGTGAATACATTTGCTGTCAGCAGAGGTAATTTTAATCAGGTTCAAACTAGAATAGAGTCTAGAATTTTGAAGAAATGGGTGTGTGTATCTCAAAAGAAGAAATAATAAGGCAGAATGTAAAATTGATCTGATTTTGGAAAACGCTTCGTCATCAATCAAGATACCCTCACTGCACTGCAGATTATTTAAGTTCTTTCCAGGTCTGGTCTTCTGACCCTTAAAATTTACCTTGGGCTCCCCAAATTCTAAGTTGGAAGCTACTTTTCTCAACAAAGAGAAGTCTTTAATGTGTTTAACTTTCTAAACTGTGTGTATCATAATTAGAAACAAGTCTACAGCCACGCTAGCAGCTCTGTGAGGCAGTATACTAATAGGCTCACAATGACAGCGCTAACATGCTAATCTTTAGCAGGTATAACATTTACCATGTTTACCATCTTCATGCATGCCATCTTTTGCTAACTGACAATAAGGCTGAAGCTGCTGGGCAATATCATCAGTTTTGCATGTATTTGTTCTTAAACCTGGCAAATTAAAGTTTCTATTTGATGATGATGCTGGAATCAAACACAGGATTTCTCCAGAGTTCTTATTGCATCCTGAGGAGAACATACTGCGAATGTAAAAAGGTTATCACGATCCATCCTGTAGTTGTTGAGACATTTCACGTAATACTAACAATGTCAACTACATGGTTGCACAAGAGGTTAAGTCAGGGGATCACCAGAGTCAGCAGGATTCACCCTTTGGGGACCACGAATATGGATACAAAATTTCAAGGCAATCTACCCGAATGAAATTAAATGTGTCTTGGCCGACATTTCCATCTACGTATACAGACATGATGCTGTAAAAAAAATGAAACCAGGTGTTCCAATCACTTTCATGGCCACAAGTGTATAAAAGCAAGCACCTAGGCACGCAGACTGTTTCTTCAAACATTTGTGAAAGAATTGGTCGCTCTCAGGAGCTCATTGAATTCCAGTGTGGTACTGTGATAGGATGCCACCTGTGCAACAAGTCCAGTCATGAAATTTCCTTGCTCCTCAATATTCCACAGTCAACTGTCAGTGGTATTATAACAAAGTGGAAGCGATTGGGAACGACAGCAACTCAGCCACGACATGGTAGGTCACAGAAAATGACGGATGCTGAGGCGCATAGTGCGCAGAGGTCGCCAACCTTCTGCAGAGTCAATCGCTACAGACCTCCAAATTTCATGTGGCCTTCAGGTTAGCTCATGAACAGTGCGTAGAGAGCTTCATGGAATGGGTTTCCATGGCCGAGCAGCTGCATCCAAGCCATACATCAGCAAGTGCAATGCAAATTGTCGGATGCAGTGGTGTAAAGCATGCCGCCACTGGACTCTAGAGCAGTGGAGACGCGTTCTCTGGAGTGACGACTCACGCTTCTCCATCTGGCAATCTGATGGATGAGTCCGGGTTTGGCGATTGCCAGGAGAATGGTAATGTCTGACTGCATTGTACCAAGTGTAAAGTTTGGTGGAGGGGGGATGATGGTGTGGGGTTGTTTTTCAGGAGCTGGGCTTGGCCCCTTAGTTCCAGTGAAAGGAACTCTGAATGCTTCAGCATACCAAGAGATGTTGGACAATTCCAGCTCCCAACTTTGTGGGAACAGTTTGGGGATAGCCCCTTCCTGTTCCACCATGACTGTGCACCAGTGCACAAAGCAAGCTCCATAAAGACATGGAGGAAAGAGTTTGGTGTGGGTGAACTTGACTGGCCTGCACAGAGTCCTGACCTCAGCCCGATAGAACACCTTTGGGATGAATTCGAGCGGAGATGGAGAGCCAGGCCATCAGTGTGTGACCTCACAATGCACTTCTAGAAGAATTGTCAAAAATTCCCATAAACACTGTGGAAAGCCTTCCCAGAAGAGTTGAAGCTGTTGTATGGATTAAGAATGGGATGTCACTTAAGTTCATGCTAGTCGAGGCAGGTGAGCAAATACTTTTGACAATATAGTGTATGTAGACAGACAAACTAAAATCAACAATAAGAAACTGCTTTGAAAAACAATGCATTTAATAAGGGATGCCTTCACACTTCCAGTGAAATGAACGTGATAAAGTGCCCTCTTGGATGTTCGGATGATAAAACACAGTGACCTTCGAACAGACAAAATGTGATAAAGTACCCTCTAGGGTGCCCTGCCAGGGTGAAAATCGAGGTCATGCGCCCTCTTTTCACTAAATATATCACAACTTCCTGCCCACTGCTTCCCTCCACTTACAGCTGGTGCACTTTTTATTGTTTTCGCCCCGGCCCCTGAAATATCCTGAGTCTGCCACTGGTTACACGAATAGACTTCGTTACCCTTAAAAAGTATTTCGCACTACTCCCTGTGCACACTTGAGTTAAGCCATGTAGCCAACTTTTTTCCAACAGCGTCTGCCTTTTGTTTCACTCGGTTTTACTCACCGCGACCCGACTAATTAAAGGCAGATGGTGCGGTGTGGTGCTCCCGGACAAATGAGCGTATTGCATGGCATATGTTGTGTTACTGGGTGTTTAAACTGAAAGCCCGCTCACAACATCAGCACACGATGCCAGAGCAGTGACTACCCATTAGTCAGTGCTAACACACACGCACACTCTGTTTTGACTGTTTTTTGTCATTGTGCTTTCGCTCGCTCTATGCTTCTTTTGTTTTAGCATAACGCACTGATGTCCATTATTTTGTCTGCCCACATCAGTGAACACACAAAGACAAACACACACGCACACACACAACCACACACACGCACAGACATGCAGACATCATGTCATGTCATTCATGATGCTGTGTGACAGGCAGGTTGACAGCAGACAACACACAGTCCTGGCTCACAGTCTCTGTTTTGAGGCTTTTTTTTTCCCTTATTGATTTTGTCTTCAGTCCACTCACTCTTCTCGAGTGAGTGAGCGTTCACTGACACCGTCTGACATTTCCACAGCGGCAGCCATCATCTACTGTACAGAATGTGCTTATCATAAAGCTGCCGCGCTCAAATGGCCAGATGCTATTTGTGGATTGTTTTCTAAATAGAGTTAAGGAAATGATTTAGGTTTATTGACATGTTACCCTCAGATTCTCACTTTCTATTATCATATTTATACAATATAAAAAAACATTTACTGGTACAAAAGTTTACAATCTTATCTATGGAAAATATGTTGACAGGCACGTAATTGTTTAAAGGCAACTCTTTACACATCCAGTCGATGTTTGTCAAAAAATATCATGTATAATTTACAGTTTTCAATCCGACCTGTTGGATATCAGCCGCAGCACTACAAACAAAGACAATATTTTGGCCACCTTGACAGATTTTTGAGCACATGCGGGACCAAAACAGTTGCTTACTAGAGCCCTTTAGCGATCTTTAGCCCTTTAGGAATGGGTTCAGAAAAAAAAAGAAAAATATATCAGAAGAAAACAAAAGAAAAAGCTATATGTGAAGCTTTTGAGAGATGAAGTTGAGCATCTACTCAGCATGAGCTTGAATACAGACACATTTTTTTCAGGTCTCATGACTTAAGACTTAAATTTTAATTGTGATAGTATGTCGCTCTTTGTTCTTTATAATAGCACAAGGCAAGGTAAGCTAATCTGAATAGACATGAAGACGATCAGCTCAGTTTTATCAACTTTGTTCTGTGTGTCTGGTGTCTAAACGTTTCGTCGACTGTCATGAAATTATTAAGCAACTTAAAACAACTTTGATTGTTGATCAATCATGTAAATTATTCTGTTTGGTAAATTGACAACCACTCTAGTTACAGCTTGTCAGCTGTGAGTATTTGATGTTTTCCTCGTCTTTACATGACAGCAAACTGATTCTCTTTGAGTTTTGGTCTCTTAGTCAGATAAAAGTAGCTCAATAAAAACCTCATCTATTATAAATTGTTTTCTGACATTTGGTAGACCAAACAATTTAGTCCATGTCAAATATAAAACCTAAAAATAGACATATTAATCCATCACTGGTGCACTGTGTAGTTAAGGGGAAGACATTTTAATCGGAAGAGAAAAATCTACATTGATTGTTTTAATGCCTAAACGAACTAAATAAACAAACCCTCATTGTTGTATTGCCTGAACACAAACTGACCTTAAAGGACAAGGCAATTCCATCCTGTTTAACTTTGTGTATATGTGGCGGACCCTGCCATCTCTCTAGCTTCAAACAGTTTTCTGGGGACCTTATTTTCCTCTGAGAACAGCTTGTTGATTCAGTTATAGAAAATATCAATATTTCCTTTCCAAAATGACATAGTGCACCTTTAACTTTTTTACAAATTAACAATTTAAAGTGTTTTTTTTAAAGTTCACTTACACACTTGCATACCGTGTGGATACAAAAATACATGTTATATGTCAGAGTCTTTCATCCCACCCTGATTCACCAACAGACGGCACACTTTGCATAAAAAAAAAGAAGAAAGTAAAAATTAGAAAACATTACAAAGGCTGCAGCGTCCGTCTTTTCTGTCCTGATCAATAAAACAAATGCACTGCTATTGTGTTTACCCCCTCAGGCTTATAATTCCTCCTCTGGGAACGTTTAAGTGTTTTCTGCCTTCTGACTACTGAAAGGATTTCTCGTCGATCAGGGAAGCGATCTTTCTTGGAAAAAGAGGGCTAATTGCACATCATGAATGATGAAGAGTAAATCAAAACAGATCATTTTCTTGCATTTCCTCAAAAAATTCACAGCCGTCAGTGTTGACTAATATATTTTTAACACTAATGTTTGACTTTTGCAAGAGTGACTTGCTTAAAAATAATCTCTCAATCTGCTCTGGAATTCCAACGTTCCATCAGTTTTACAAATACTTTAAAGCTCACAAGTTCAGAATTCTGCTTCAATAAAAATGCTAAATGTTCTCTTGCTTTCTCTGAAATGACAGGAACGGGAATCAAATGTCTTAATTAGACACTTCTTGTTGTCCTCCTCCAAAAAAGCTAATAAAAAGAAAGAAACTCTGCGCTCCAACAAACCCATTTGCATATGTGAAAAGGACCTGGGGTGTCACATCCTTGCATGACATGTAAACCGCAATCAGCTTTGAAACTAAAATGCATTCAGGATGTTCTCAAAAAAAGGTGAATGTAAAATGGAGGAAGGTGAATACTTCACATTAGGCTGTAACAGTGGATCAGTGTTTGACCTGAAACCTGACGTGGACCTATTAGTTGAGTTTCCTCCGTGTGCCTCTTTCCTCTCACAGTCCAAACACATGCAGATTAGCTGAACTATAAATGCACTAGAAATTGCCCGTAGCTGTGGAGTCTGTTTATACTAGTTTGCTCTGTGACTGACTGTCCAGGGGGAAACCTGCCTCACGCATGCTGAGACAGACTCTGTGGGGGGAGAAGTCATTACCGTCCTGCTGCAGGTCTCTGCAATAAACTCTACAACACAAAGAAAATCAATGATGCCAAATGAGAACACGTCGATCGGCATTCGGTGTTCGTGCACAAATGTATATGAGAAAATACAAAATATACATGCGCGTGTGTTTGGGGAGGCACGAAAGTTTAAGGGGAGAGGAGGAAGTAAATCAGGTGTGTTGCACATGTTCCTGTGAAAGCTAGAATATGCAAAAACTGAATTGTAAAAAACGTAATTTAGCTGTTTCATGTGCCGGTTATCTGCCAAGCTAGCTGGTTCACCACATTCAGTCTTTAATGCTAAGCTAAACTAACCAAGCTGTGGCTCTGGCTACATTTTTAAAACGCACATGAAAGTGGTATCAATCTTCTTCAACAGCTTCCAAAATGGTGAACTCCTCCTTTAAATTGAGCAAATTTGTGCTCAATAATTCTGCAACTAAATTATATTTTTTATAATTATTGCTAGCCTGGGCCAAGAAGGATCATTTAGTTCTAGTTTGGAACATAAATTATTGAATTCCTACCACATCTAATTGGTCACATTTGTTTGCCAAAAATGACAACATATTCTGCTGTCCGCTCTCTCTGGAACAGAGATTCCTCCTCTGTTGCTCTTCCTGAGGCTTTCTTCATTTTTTCCCACTGAATAGAGAGGGTCGTACTATGCTGTGCAGCTCCATGAAGCAAATTTGTAATTTTGCAGAGGGCCGATATTTCATTTCACTGTTTGAGAATGATTTAGAGTAAAAATTGTTGGGAGAAATTCCTGAAGGGGATACCAAACTGTGCTGGGTAATTGAGAGGTAAATAATTTCAGGACTACCAGCAGGGTAAAAAAAAAAAAAAAAAAAAAAAATTGGTATATATAAATAAAATTGACATTGACATCTATGTCCGGAAAATATATTTCAAATCCCATGATATTCCAGGAATGTCTCACGACGGTGAGGAATAAATATATCCTTAATCATACACCCAAGATAACTATGTTCTAAATGTAATTGTTTAACTTGTTTGCAGCAGCACCATCGCCTTGTGTGTGTATCTTATTATTTTAGCCACACACACACACACACACACACACACACACACACTGAGTTCTATACCATTATCAAGCTGTGGGCATGAAATGTAGGTTTCATTAGAGGATTTCGTCCCTCGACCTCTCCCACAGGGAACCCATTCTATTAACCCAGATCTATAATTGACTTCTTCTTTTAAACATACATGGCTGACAGAGAGGGGAAGAGAGGGACCGGCACGAGGTAAAACGGGACTGATGGGCTGATGGCTGCAGACACTGACACAACATAGTGATATATATATATGTATATATATATATATATATATATATATATATATATATATATATACTGCATATAGACTTCCTCTTCAGCTGCATCTGTATGGCGTTCTATAAAAATATCACCTGCTGCTGTTTCTTCGCGCATGTACCACAGAGAAATCAAGAATATCAGAGATTGCTCAGTGCTTAGGGAGTGAATTTGTTCTAAAATAGGCCTGCAACTAATGATTTTCTCAAATATTGAGTGCCTATTACTGACTCTACTAATCGATAATTTGGCCTGTAAGGGTAATAAAAATCGAAAGATAATTTCCTACCACAATTTTCCAGATTATCACATTAGTCTTTCAAAAAAACACCAGACATATTCACTTTACTCTAATTTAAGACTAATTTAAGGCAACAAATATTCACACACAAAAGAATTAGTGGCTTCAAAAAGATTTAACAAAATTGTCGCCGACTCAATTTTATTAATTCATTAACTCATTTAAGCTGATTATTTGCATTCATAAAGTATTTGGCTGTACATGAGCGGAGCATCACTCCTGAATTTGGACATATAAGGTATAACTGATTTCTAACCAGTTTTGTATCTTTACAATGTGAGTAGAAATACATGCAAATGTGTTGTGTTTATCTTCCCTCCATGTTGCCTGCACCAAGAGCTCCCCACTCGCATCTTTTTTGGCAAAGGCTGGCAAAGTCAAGTCGTGTTTGTTCATGCGATTCATGTCGGTAGTTGGCATTTGTTGGTATTTGACGACCTCTGGATGTGACTCAAAAATCAATTATCTTTCTTCGGAATCGCTTTGAAAGTTTGCCCACACAGTGTTATATTCACTGTTATGCACACACACTGGTTTGCCTCGCCTAAAAAACACATCTCGCTTTTTGGATTTTTTTTTTAACCCCATGATTCTTAATTGCTTTATGTAGCCTGTCGAAACTATTGACACCACTGTGGTGCCAAATGACATCATGCCATAGTACGGGGTTGCATCACCATTAGTGCCTTTACAGGAAGGACATATTACCAGAGAAAAAACTTAAAAAATGCTAAAATGGGGAGCAAAATATACGTTAGCGGCCCACCCAAGTGAAGTATATATGTGGGAAACACTAATCATACCAGACAAATGGTTCTTAAGGACCTAAACCAACTGCAGGGTTTCAGGCTGGGGTGCGTTTCAGTTCACTATGGTTGATAATTCCCTTATCAAGATTAGCTAATGTGAGATCACTTGTTCCCAGCCATGTTGTTTCCTGTTTCGATATGGACATACAGCAGCAGCACAGTTAATTTCGGTTGTTGCAGGTTTTTCTACCTTCGAGCGCAAGGGAATGCCACAACCCCCTTTACTCTTTTTCTTTGTTTTCTCTGTTCCTGTAGCATCAATTTAATACATATGTGTGTCCTCCACAGATTATTGAAGAGACCATCTTTCAGTGCTGTAATACTTCTTTAAATGTCTCCTCAGTGTACTCAAAATGTTCTTCTACAAGAATCTGCCTCCACAACATTTGAATATTCACAGCCTTCTTAGAAAAATGAAAACCAAGGAAGATTTCCATAATCTTGAGAAAAAGCACACCAGAGGGGGAGAAAAAAACACAGCTTTATTTTCCTTTGGCATCAAAGCAAAGCTGAATCTTAAACAGTGAGACTCGGCCTACCCATTCACTGCTGTATAATTAACTATTTGACAGATAAGACTGTCACTGACACCTCAAAATGCTGCATGATTAAATTGAAAAATGAAATGTAACTGCTGAAAAATGTTCTCGGTGCTTAAAGTTCGCAAAGCCATGTTCTGTGCAGGTGTATGTGGGTGAAAACATTGTGTCATGACAAAGTCGGAGGACTTGTATGATCACATTTTACTACTTGTAGCGAGATATCTGTGATGTTCTCTGACTTATGAACGAATAAACGACCAAAACCATCTTTTTATTTTCATTATATTCAATAGATTACATGACGAGTGGAAAACCCCTCCACCTCTTCCTCCATCCATAATATCAGAGCAGGCTCCCTGTCTTCGTTTCTCCTATATTTAAACATGCAGCTAGTTTGGTGCGGAGATACCTTGCGCTCCCCACTGTGCAGCAACCGAGGTCATAAGACCATGAACTCATTAAGAAAATGACACGGTGGGGGTGGTGAGGCCCCGTAATTACGAGCAGGGGCCTCCTGGGTGGAGTGGCATTTAAATAGAGGATGTACAGAATAGAGTTAAAGGTAAAGAGGCAAGGATAGTGGAGCGAGAGACAATGAGAGGAAGCTTCAGGGGAGAGAATTAAATGTACGGCAAATATAGAAATATAGTGCCATATAAAGAGGAAATAGATAGAGGGAGATACATGGAGATCTGAAGTGACTAATGAAGAAACAGACTGCCTGCTGGTTCAAAAAGTCAAGTTGAGAATGATTTAAAAGCAATATTCTGGTATTTTTCAACCTGGCGTATTTCCCATAATCCTTGCCACAGTGACTCTGCGGGTATTTTTGCTCAAACTGCATTCGCCACATCCCTCGTAGAGAGACAGGAGAATTGAAGCACAAACATGGTCGCAGTATTAATCACATCCTGATATAGGTTTTGTGTTTTTCTACCAATTAGTATTTCAACTTCTCTTCATTCTCTCGCCGTCATGGTATTACGTAACAGCATATGTAGCACGTAGGCCACTCAGAGATCAGAGCTAAGTGGTCCGGGGGAGGAGCAAGGGATTTAAAATGGATGCACTTGCCCTCGTAGGCTATCAGGTACTTCATAATGACTACAGATGCCCTTCAATGTGGAGTCCGATCTCTTATTTTGACCCTTAAATACCAGAATAACATAAACAAACAGGATTTCCTGTTCTACTAACATTATTGAAATGGTGTGCAAAACCGCGTAATTCAGAAGTTTCAGTGGTGACAAAAATTGCATTTCACCTTGATCACTCTGATTCTTTAGACACTGTTACCCTTAATTGTAGATTGTTTGTTCGGATGGTAATTCTGTTTGTTCCAAACACAAACATCCGTTTAGAAATACTGACAATCAGCAGCTCGTTGACTTCATAGAACCAGAAACAGAAAAATTGTTTAAGAGAAGCTTTAGTGTGTGTTCGCTGACAATTTATGGCCTTGACTTAAGGTGCTAAGAAAGGGACGAAGAAATGGGACAAAAAAAAAAGAAGTGAGGAAGTTGTTCGACAGACCTATAATAAGACAATATAAAAAGACTGTGGAGAATACTCAGTTATACAGAACACACCACAGGAAGCCAAACAGCCAACAACAGCGTTCCCTCTGGAGGCGGCTTGCTAAGTGTACTTGTCAGACTCAAAGGGCACTCCAGAGGGAGCTGAGGACAAGGCTGAGGAACTTGAAGACCCCTGGGTTTTTTTCGAGAGGATGGAGTTGGCATCCCAAGAGTGCTCTTAGGAGAAGACAAGGCAACAGATTTTTGCCCGCTTGATGTGACAAATTAGAGAATGGCTTTTCATTTTAACAATATAAATCAGAGAAAAGACTCTTTCTCAGCTCCTTGAGAAAAGTGGAGGAGATTATGATAGAATTACCACTTAAAGACACTTCCTGTTACAGCAGATGAGAAGTGAAGACAATGTTCAGAGAATTAATAACATAACCTCAAACAGTGCTGCGCTTGGTACGTGGGTGAAATGGCGCATAGGGGATAAATGTTTGTTTCATCTGATGTAGACTGATGTGAACTGTGATATGGTTAATACGTTGCAGTGGAACACGTAACCACAGTGTGTTTTTATGATGACGTTGAGTGGCATTGAGAAGAAAGCGATAAGAGGAGCAAGTTATTCAGGAGACTAAACCTTGTAAACAGGGTGAATTTAGACCGCAGCTAGAGAACGATGGGTGCTGCTTTAAAAAAACACTGTCGTGCCAGTATTCTGTAAAGTAGAGATTTAAATTTTATCTACAACAAAGTTATGTCTCAGACAAATGTAACTTCTATCGCTAGGGGGCTCTCTGTGGAAAACAAAAGAAAAAACATTGGATGTTTTGGGAGGGCTTGGTGGAGCGTCGAGGCATCGATTGACTCATTGTGGTGCTCAGAGCCGTTGTTTACCGACAGGAGTAGAGCTCAGAGATTAGTTTTTAACTTTTTGCGATTAGAAAGTTGAATTATCTTCACTCCTGCAGCAATGATCCACGGAGATGACCTCCACTGTCGGGTGTTTATGGCAGCTGGCTTAGTGGCCTTACGCTTCACACCATGATGCTGAAGTTACCCTTCTAGTGTTGAGGTATAAAAAGCAAGAAAAGTCCAAAGTTGAAACATTATCAAAGCTACATTATGTAACTTTTTAGTAATTTTGGCGAAAGAGTTGATTCCTAAATCTCATTCCCAGATCGCCAAATACCAATGCTTTGGATTAATAATTCAGGTGTGATGCCAAAAATCGCATTTGGTAATCGACCTGCGTTCTCCATCATTCGCCCAATGTCACCCAAAACTGACTGCAGCCCCTTGTGATCCTGCAAAGGATAGGCTACTGACAGAGCTGCTGTACTTGACCAGTTGGAAGTTAGACTATGTTGCAGATATGGAGAAACATAAGCATTAATTTGAAGTCTTGGTTCTGGTGAAGATAATTCCAATAATCCCTGTATTTTAGCTCTGTTTTTGTCTCCATAAACTCCTGAGGGAGACATCTGATTCTTTCTGCTAAATACTCGACCGTGTTCACCATCTGGTCGCTAACTTTGTCTGTCTGCTGCTTGGTTCTGGGCAGGTACTGCACAGTGGAGTGATCAGAACCTTTTAATTGCCTGCTGCTGAAAACGATCCTGATGAGAGGGAAAACAAAACAGTAAAGTTGTGCTCGACAGAGCTGAGAGGAACTGCAGAGTCAGAAGGTAATTCTCTGTGGGTTCCACTGGTAACATAAAAACGTTGATTATGGCTGCTTTAACATGATTCGTTGTATATTTAATGTTATGTTTCCCTAATTTCTGTCGCTCTACAACTTTGAAAAGGATTTATGTAAATCAATGTTAGAACAATGAAAAAAATATGCAAGAATTATGCAAAATAGTTCATGGCATCTGTGTGAATCACAGCAAGAGAAAGCCTTTGACCGAGGAACTAAATACCTTCATATTATCTCTCATCATCTCAGCCACAGTCTCTTTTGTTTGCAATAATTACACCATTAAAATCTACTCCATTTAATTTGACAATGATAGAGTAAAACGGAATACTATCAAAGTGCAGAAGACTTCTAAAAATCTCCTCTTATTCCCCATCATGAACAGCATCTTCATACCTTTCACAGCTGAAGGAATCTAACATCTGAAGTTGACATTTCCCATCACGCCAGAGCTGCTGGGTAGCCAATATCAGCTCGAACGTTACGTGTCTATATTTAACTCCTGCGGTATTGAGTCTATCAAATGTAAACAGCAGAGAGATCCCTGTGTGAGAGCGTGTGACCGTACAGTAGAACTGTCAAGACGAGAAAATGAGAGGAGAGAAAAAAGATGGAGGCAGCTCAACTGTAACACTGGTGTTGACGGGTGATGGGAGCTCATGTTTGAAGTCTCTTTACGTCTTCCATCTGTCCTTCGCTACTTGTATTGTACGCAGGCACGTGATTATAAAGGGATTCATTTATTTTGTACTCACATCTGAAGCAGGTCCTTTATCGGCACCCGGACAGGAGAAAGTGACAAACTCATGGCAACGTTTGTGGACCACGAAACAACACACTGTGGAGAGAAAGGAAGAACATTAAACATTGGCCTTGGTACAGATCGCAACACATTCTGTGCCCCACTCAAAATATTGTGTTATTCTGTATTCTAGGAAACTAAAAAAGGGCCTTTTAATGACTGTACAGGCCCAATTCCCTCAGATTCCATGATGCAACGTGGCATAGTTTGAGACACGGATTAAGGTTAATAACTGTTACAACACAGATAATTTTCATAACGAGGATTTACATAACATATCACAAGAACTTTTCTACCGCACAATATATATTACTTAAAGGTCTTTCAATGCACCGTGTCTATTTGTGTCTGTTTTTATTGCCTTTCACTTGAAGGAGACATATTCTGCTCATTTTCAGGTCCATACTATGTTTCTCTCTGTCTGAAATACTCCGTCTAGCAACAACAGGGCAGCTTCATTAAATCAACTCTAAGATGCTAAGCTAGGTAGGCCGAAATTATGCAAACGTATGACTCTGATGCAGTGTGATGTCATGAAGTCACAGAATTAAAGGCGGGGCTAATGACAAGGCATTTCAGGAGCAGTGTTTTCTGTGGGAGAGAGGGGTTCTTTCGGTGCTATCTTTGACCTTTTTCAGCTTACAATACCTTTTACATGCACAAGAACCGATATAAAACAGTGAAAGGAAGGATTAAAATGAAAAAGCATCACAGGTCTCCTTTAAATTCACAAATTAGGAAGGATTTCAAAGACCTGTGGGAACCCTTTTCTTTACATTTGCCAAGTGTGTCCATGTGTTCACAGTATTTCAGGAATTGATTCATTATTTAAAAAATGATTGCTTCCACTGCAGCCTTAATGTTTTCGCTGTGTTTCAGTGGCCAAAACCCTGCGCTGGTTGTAAGAGTCATACCACAGTCATGGTGAGTTATTTGCTAACATCTGCCAACACTGTTCTGGTGCTAACATTTATAGAGCCAGAGTCTTTTCAATCAGCATTTTTACAATATATGTACAAGTGAGAAAAGCTATTTATTTTTACAACAGCAAAGGACCCATTTAATGCCTATTTATTTTGGGTGTCTACTAGGAAGTGTTTTCATTCCTTAATGCTGCAGTTCCTCCATTCAGCTTCTGTCTGAATGCTCTGCTTTAGTATCTGTCCCTTTAAGACCCCCTTCTTGAAAAGCCAAGTCTCCTCTGAATGGTCGGCTCCCACAGGCCTGAGCAGGCACCGCCCACCATATTTCTGCCTCTGCTCTGACAGTGTATTTGATAACCTTGGCTATGCTGGGGGGCGGTGACTGTACAGTTGTGACATTACAACCTTACAGAAGTCCTGATGGTTCATTTGAGGGCACAGTTTCTGAAAACATGCTGTATGCCGTATGTAACCCCGCTTTAAAATACAAAATGACATGGAATCTCACTTTCTACAATATGGGACCTTTATCAGGATGAAACAAGTTAATAAGTTATCTGTACCTGATGTGAGTGAGTCACAAAATAAAAGATTAACCTCCTCATGATCATAGCCGACTAGGCTTGGCTTTCAAAACATCAAAGTACAAGTCTAAATTGACATCATTGTTTAAGTTAAGTTTAGACTAAATTCATTTTGATTCTGAACAGGAGGCCTGATGAAAGCTCAGTTATCTTGCCGTTAGAGGCAGCCCCTCACTTAACCTACGAAAAAGCTTAAGTGGTGATAAATGCACAGAGGGATGCTGTGCTTCTGTCTCAACACCCACATACTCTTTTTGTCACTCCCGCACTGTTGACTCACTGTCAGCTACTCTGGATGAGAGCGCCTTCTTAACATCTACATGTAATGTAAAATGTAACCTCTTATTTATATCTCCTCATTAAAAGAATTTCCCTTGTTGACAAAGTTGGCTGTCGACAGAACTGAAAAATCTAAAATTACAATGCACGATTTACAAGGCACATGTTTTATCTTGAAGCTCAACACGCACATAAACACACATGAAGGATCAAAAGAAAGCCTGTACAATCAAAATTTAAATGAGATGAAAAGCAGAACATGGCTCCACTTTTCAGGTTGGTAACGATCAGCGGTGCAGAAACATGCGAAAAGCTTCATCGCGTAGAGCCTGTCATCTCCACCCCGATCAATGTCAGCTCCACTGACAGGCAAGACGAACAGGAAGGCTATAAATATCTCACAATCACACACACACACATGCACAGTCCTTATGATTGTGCCCCAGAGTATATTTGCACAGTGTGTACGTCTGAGCGAGAGGTACAGAGGAGCACTGTAAACCCAGTCAACGACAGAGATTGTGACAATAGCAGCCGAAAGATATTATAGAGCCACGACTTAGACTAATAACGCATATTTGAATCATCTGACTCTGTAGGCTTATGAAAAAAAACAGCTTGTACCTCCATTAAAGGTGAGTCAAGTTACATGCAATAATACGATGATTAAGAGAAAAACAATCATCAACTTTGATTCGTAATTTTCCCAAGATAAAAAAATAACAAATATTCTCTGTTTCCAGCTTCTCTTTCGTCAAGATTTGATGCTTTTCTTTGTTTTAATGTGACAGTAAAATTAACATCTCTGGATTTTTTGACCAAATATCAATTAAGCTGCAAAATAAACTGCTTGATTGATAAATGATCAATAATGAAACCATAAGTTGCAGCACTAGAGAAGAGTGAAAGCTGCATTAGTGCTACTGACAGGAAATGTAAAAAAAAAACAGGCTATTTTCATGTCATCCCAGCTGAATGTCAAAATGCAGAACGCTACTCATTGCTCATTTTCTACTGAAAAGTGTCAAAGTGCCAGCAGACTTTCTGACATGCAAAATATAATGTGCACTTAAAATAATTCTGCAATCTCTAAAACAATTTGAACACAAAGCTGCCTTTTAGGTCGCTTCACTGCTCTTAAGTGTTTGACATCATGTCTACATCTCAACCACATCCACTTTATACTTCTACTTTGTATCATTTAGGGAAATGTGGCGTAAAGTTTATTTAACAGCCATATGTATTACTTATTCTATTTTTACATTCTAGTATTCCTACTTTTATACAAGTAAAAATTCTCTACAGTTCATCTAGCTTGTTTATCAACAGGACGCTTACAGTGCAGTTTGCAGCTCATATCACAGTCAAAATGCATCGGTACAAATGTGATAATCCACACCTCCAGCAGGCCAATGAGGGGCCAGTAGAGACTGGGACTGCAGTTGTGAAGATATGTACCAAATCTTCTTTGCATCATACATTTTACATGGGGAACAAGGGCAACAATCCATTGGAAGCCCATTCCCTGCAATGTATTAAAAAAGAAAATATCCTGTATTTCATTACAATAAGCAACTTTATTGAAATACTGAAGTTGTATCTTACAATAATGACTTAATCTCTCCAAATAAAGTCATTATTTTGAGAAAGTTTCTATTAATTTTGAGATTGTAAAGTATTATTTTGCGAATGTTTTCATTATTTTCAAATTGTTATGTTATGTTTTTAGAAAGCTTCTCATTATTTGGAGATGCAGAGGCATTTTTTTTGAGATACAAAATTATCATTTTGAGAGAGTTTCCATTATTTTGAGATTCTTTAGATAGTTTCTCATATATAATGACTTACAGGGTCTTTTATATTTCCATATTTCCAAACATTCTACTACTAATTAATAGTTGCGTTTTGGTCACTCGTGGTAAAGAAAGTACGGTCAGCATGAAAGCATGAATTTGGCAATTACACTTTTGAATTACGATACACTGATTTTTCTCTGCCATTGTCAGCGATCAGATCAGTGTTGTTCATTGTCAGCGGACTCTACTGACTCATTTGCATATTTGGAAGCCAGCTCGTCGATCGTATCGGTCTAATTCTATTCCACTGTCGAACTCGCACTGATCAGAGAGGTTATAATTAATACAAAGACTCTCACTCCAACACAAATGCACACACACAAATCATGTGCACCTCAATGGTGCTTCACTCCCACGCAATATCCTCTTTTTGGTCACACCGCCCACTCACTGAGATGATACCACACACACACACACACACACACACACACACACACACACACACACACACACACACACACACACACACACACACACACAAACACAGTCCACCCACTCATTCAACGATATTGCAGATTGAATACACAGAGTGAGGGTGAAGGATGGAGGTAGAGATAGAAATGGTGAGAGCCGCATGCACATATTGCTTCAAGGCAACTGCTCTTTTCTAGTATTGCAACTGCCAAATCCCCAACCAAAACACACACACACACACACACACGCACACACACACACACACACCTGTCATGAAAATAGACCTGTACACTATCCAGTGATATGACCCTTGGGCCAAAACCAAATAATACCTCCTTACAAAAATAAACTGCGCCAGAAATGAAGATTGCCCTCCATTTCTCCCTGTAACTCCCAACATTTCATCCACTCTGACTCCGTTCACCTCGATAAAAACCTCACTGCTCCATTTACACAGCCCTTCAGTGGACACTACGTACAATTGACAATTTAAAAAAGGCAGGTGGCTTAGCCTAATCTCACACAGCTGGACCAAGTCATCAAGCTTACAGAGGACTGAGGAAAAATGTCTAAATACGGAGATCGTAGGGCGTACGGAAAGCCCGAGGCAGACGCTCGGCCGCGTTTGACAAGCTCAGATTAGTTTTCTGTCTCAGCAAAAAATGGTTGTCTCAGCCATTTTCTAAACCATTGTTCAGCTTGAATTTCTTCAGTGAAGACAGGGAGGATTCCTGCACTCCTACACTTATATCAATTTAAGCCACAATAGCCATCAATTGGCCGAGACACAAGATAATCGTGTTGTATTCTTTGTAGCTGTTGCACAATTCATAATTCACTCCACGGATTCTGTGTCTCACCGAAAACAGTGATGGAAGACTTATTCAGAGCCCTCAATTCAATACAGTTTACTCCATTATAAGAGAAAAGTGTTACATTCAAAATAGGGGTGGGCGATCTTACAATTTTTTGATTGTGAAGGCATAAACAATACTTTCCAGATGAATCACCAAGATCACGGTATTTAATAACCTCTTACTTCTGCTTTTAAAGCCCTCATTTAAAAGCAGATCAGCGTGTCATAAAAATCATGCAGCTTGAGTTATGGCGAGAAGCGGGGCGGATGAGGAGCTCGTGCCAAAGAAAAGAGCTGTTTTCTAATGCAAAATTGTTTCTTTATGGTGCAAATAGAGAAATTCAGAGGCTATTTCGAGTCACGCTACAGTCTAGCTTGCATTTTCAATTTGAGATCGCAACAGTATTATCAGTATACTACAATTTACTGTAGCAAAGAGTAAAAGTTCTGGACAGAAAAGAGGTGATGTAAGTGTTTAACATACCACAGTACAACACAGTTCAATTTGAATTTCTGTAGTGTCTTTGCAGGCATTTTTCTTAAAGGGCAACGCTGCAAATTCTACTCATTAAAGTGTGTATACAGGTCTTTTTGATTGAGGCTTTATACTACTTTTATCACATATGCAGTAGTACTCCTGTAAACATACTTTAACGTGGTGGAGTTACCCTTTAAGTTGCAGTGCAGTGAGCCCTCAGGGCAACCATGTGATGTACCTATGGAGAAGCAATGTTAAGCTTTCTTTGTAAGCTTTACCTTCTTACCACCTGATGATCCCTTTAAGGAAGATCAGTGACATGATGTCTAATTTCTAACACCAAAACATTCAAGTTCGGAAGCAGGACCACACCTCAAACTCTTCCTGCCATATGTCCATAAACGCCTATCTGCCCTGGATGCCTGTTAGTATTCATTTTCTGTGCCCCGCCCTCCCTTCATGTTCTTCACATACTGTGTCTCGTAAGCTTCCCTGTGTGGCTGCTGAGCCTGAGAACTACGGTAGATCCTTCCTGAAGCTTTTCCCACATACTGCAGCCTCATTTGCCACTCAATAATACATTTTGTATTCAGTTCAACAATTATTTTTGCATCTCAGTTCATGGAAGCATCGATTCATTTTGTTGGCATCCAACAACCGGTGCCTGGTTCTGAATGTAGCATGAATCAAACTGGTGTCTCTCCAGTTACTGTAAATGTTTTCTCACAAAAGCTCCCCTCCTCCTTTCTCCTCCTCCTCCTCTGCTGCTGCCCTCACGGTGCCCTCCATGTGCTGGTTTAAGTCTGACTCTGGTGGAGCTGGCACCCTGCCTACGTGCCTTCATTATTTATCGTATACATTAAATATCAATGGAAAACAGGCGCACACATGTGCACTCACAAACAGCGAGGACACAGCTTCTCCACATCTTTCTCTCTTTTGTCATTTCTCTTTCTGTGCACTTGTCACTTTTCTTTTCTCTTTTCTCGTCTTTATCTCTTCCTCTGTCATCGGTCTGTTGCATCGTCCTAGTTGTGATCGGGGCTCATGTTACTGCAGAGGTAAGCAGCCATGTAGTGCACCTGTAGAGTCTACCTGTAACCCTGGCTGAGCATTATGTTACACTTTAGCACATAGGCAGGCTTAGTTAGACTGGTGAGGATCAATTAGGCTGCTGTGCAATCAAAGTTTTGACCTGCCTGACACGTGCTTTTGTGTTCATGTTGCTCCTGCCGATAAATCTCGCTTCACAGGTAGTCCACTGCACCTCTCCATGCACCATCTCTCTCTCTCTGCAATTTTGTGACTTGCATTACTGCAAGTGTTGACATGTTCTCATGTTGTCCCTAAGGCAATGATTACCGTGAGCCGTTTTCCGAGGAAAGAGCATGTCACTGCATGTACAGTCGCTCTGCCTGCTTTATATTTAAGGTGCCTGTATGTACAATAACAGTGAAACTGCAGGGCACTTATACAGTGTGAAAGAGCTGAAATGACAACCAGACACCTGAAAGATAATTCATTGTAAACTGTTTTGATAACTGGTTAATAATTCCTTATTTTAAGTTTAAAAAGCCTAATTCTCAGCTCTGATGAGTGAGGATTTGCTGCTTTCTGTGTAACACACGATAGTGAGCCGAATATTTTTGTCTTGGACTGATTGTCGGATAAAACGAAGGATTTGTAGGCACCACCTCGGGCTTTGGGAAATCATAACGAGCATTTTTTCACTATTTTCTCATCAAGAAAATAATCATCAGATTTATCTATAATGAAGACAAGCTTTAGTTGCAGCCTTGATACATAAAATTAACCGATCCAAGCCGGAACTAGAATTACTGCCTCGCGGTTGTAGGCCTCCGCGCACCAGTCAAGCTGCTCTTCCCGAGCTGTAGCATTGACTAATGGCCAAAACACTTTTTCCAGAACAATGGATGTCACAGTGCATTTAACCTCTGACCCTTTGAATATCATAACTTTTTTTTTCCTATTTTACATTTGTATGTCAAATGTTATCATACTTATCATATACTTGAATTATAGCCACGCAGGTGTTTTGTGAGGTCATAGTGACTTTGACCTTTGACCTCCAAATTCTAATGAGTTCATCTTCAATTCTCAGCGGACATTTGTACCAAATTAGAAGAAATTTCCTAGAGGCATTTTTTAGATATCACGTTCAGGAGAATAGGATGGGTGGACAGTGTCAACACTGCTGACAACACGGAGGCATAAAAATGTGATATTGGTTTTAAAAGGATACAGTTTCATCACAAGTGTCTTATTGTATTGCTTGACAATACAATTAAAGCCAATCAATGACCAATGATTTTAAAGCACAACTTCAGGTAATCACCTGGCGAACAAGGCAGTTTGTTATTCCTGTTCTGTGCAGAGAAGCAGTTATACTGCGGCCTGCACACCATCAGTACAACTCCTCCCTCTCTCTCTCACACACACACACTGACTCCCACATGAAACCTGTTTTCCTCAGCTCCAGCTCCACAAAGTGTCCCCCATTGCCCCGATCCCTCCCCGTCAGTCACATGACTTTGTTATGCAACGGCTGGTTTTCCATCAATATTATCCTCCCATCCAGCTCTCTGTGTATCAATACAGTGTGAAGAATAAAAGCTCAAACAATTGCTTCCATTTCAATAAGAGTGCATCATCTCACAGTTGGTGTGAGAGTAAATCTTTTGTGTACTCTCCACTGAAACAAGTCACAGTTATTTTCCTTTCACACTATTAGATTTAGCATTTACTGTTTGTATTGACTTTCCTCAAAAGGCGATGGTTTACTCAGAATTTTGAAAATATGCAAAATGTCACCGGCATATCAAATATTAGCTCACATACACACTGAACCTGCACGGTTTTGGATTAATGGAATGATCTTTTTAAATGCTGTGCACTATTTTGAGAGCTCTTTCTTTATTTTCCTTCTTTTCACCTCCCCTTCCCTTTCATTCCTTGCCCCCCCGCCACACTCATCTCCATCCAGTCTCATCCAGTATATTCTGTGTATGAAATGCTGGCAGAACACTGATGTTGTACACGCCGTTTTCCTCTAATGAGCTGCCAATGTGTGTGCGCGCGTATGTGTGCACTTGCGAGACATAGTGACACGCTGTACGGTGATGTCCCAGATTTAGACGCTGTCGGATTCAGTGGCCAGGTTCAATGCTACGACACATGGCATGACGAAGCTCCCTTGTAAGTCACATTTATTGCTATTTAGCTGTAGTAGTGGAGCCCCTATAGAACTCAATGTTCCTTTTACATTATGATCCAGGTAGAAAACCCCGGCATCACATAGCTTACACACAATTTTCCTTTCTCATATTTCATCATTAACAACACTTTCGCTAACAAATGTAAGGTTGGAGACCTCATTTACCTGTTGGGCCACAGACTGAAGAAATGTAATCTTGGGTTTACCCAAAACTAAAAGTCAGCAGTTCTCACTGGTGGGTAGATTTGTGTTATCAACGACACTAGCAAAGCAACACAGTACATAAAATTAGCACAGCAGAAGCGCGGACCAACCTGTTGACCAATATATGTCGAAACGTTACAGTTATGGCTGAATATGATGACAAGTTTACCAGTTTGACATATCCCTGCAATACAAATTCACTGCCTGTTGTCTACCCAAAACTGACAGTTTGTTAGTTTAACGTCATGGTGATTCATATAGTGTATCACTGACATAAATACAGACATACACTTTTCCCTACAGTGTTTTCCACACATTTATTTTACCTGTGAAATATATGTGTGGGAAACACTATTTGGCAATCTATTTTATACCTTTACTTTTCTTTATCAGTCTGAGAGAATGACGCCATGCACAATCGATAAACTAGTGGACAATCCGTCCTCACTCTCCCATCTACTGCCTATCTCACATGCTCACATTAGAGAGAGATGCTCTCTGGCATAACATCCCTCCTGTATACACACTGATTGTGATGTAACCTCTCTTATTTAATGCAGGCCTACTTCTGCCGCTTTTTTTTGTACAAACTTGTGACCCCCACACGCTGCTCATCTGCTCGGGTGACAAAGTCCTAAACTGGAGCCGTGTTTTTGTGTTTGACATTATAAAACTTACTGCTGACGAACAGAGCGGATAACACTGCTGGTGGAGAGTAAACAGAAAGGAGAGAGAAACAGAAACGCATGGCAAGCTAGTGCGCATGCATTGCGGTGGACAATTAAAGCAGCACTACGTAATTTAGTCACAAGAAAAGCAGGTATTCAAATTAGATTCTGTGTTCTCTATCACTGTCCACAAACAACAGCAACAGCAGCATTTAACACAGCGTTTGTTGTTGCCAAAGACTGCTTGAAATTAACCAGCTGGGGGCTAATCCTTAAGTTGGATGCAATCAAGCCACAGCAGTAGAAGAGGGTGCAACATGATGATGTAATCAAAAGAGCTCCAGCCAAACCTCTAACGGTGGAAAATTATGTGGAAATTGTAATCGACATTGCATCTATGCTTGTTTTAAGCACTAATTTGAGGAATGTTACTGTCTCCTTAACGCTCAACACTACTGATGTTTCATCTGCTGTCATCATCCATCTCTCCACTGGACCTTTAGTCTGTTTCCACTGCACTTCCTTAGTTTTTCAAAAATGTGCATCAAAAAACACGTGGATGAACACACAGAGAATGCAAAGAATTATCTGATGTGTGTCTTAAGTGCAGAAAAAAGTATCATTTCCACATTAAAATCCCTAAAATGACACCTACTATTTCCTCATTAAAAATTCCAGAATATATTAAATGCAAATATATTTTTTAACTGTTGTTTAACTGATGGACACAAGATGTCTCCTCCTTCACTGTAAAGTCAATTGTCAGCGTAGTGTAGTCACTGAAGTGGAGGCTTTAGGTTTCTAGGTCACACTTGTGTATGCTGAATATTTGGCCAGGACTGGCTCCCAAACTATTTGTGATGTCACAAATAATGCTCGTAGTCCCGCCTCTTAAGTCAGATTTGCAATGAGCATGGAGAAAAATTCACACTTTCAGCACTCAAATTAAAAAACAGCCAAACATCGTTCTACACAGTGAAGCTTAAACATTCAACTGCAGGAACGGGATGAAAAGCATATTTCTGGCCGGAGGGGGGACTTTAAAATGATGCTGTCACATTTTCAGTTCACGTGTTTGATGTAACATCTTCATCTGGCCAATTGTCAAACCTTTCTTATCATTTGCTGAAAAGCCATAATGCTCCCCAATGGGATCTGAATGATGTGGGAGGCTCTTTGATTTCCTCATGACACAAAAGACAATGTGTTGGAAAATCAGGACAGTTCGCGCTGCTGTGCTGTGCCACGCTCTCCACTGAGATCATAGCCCGTCTCTGCACATAATTACACATTTGTTTCTGATGTAAAGGCCTTGTTACTTTCTGACTGGCATGATGAGCTTTTCGCTTGCTAATTGAGAGAATAGATGACAATCAGATTTTCACATTTGCTGCTGTATTGACTGACTGACTGACTGACTGACTGGGCCCTCTGACTTGACTGCAAAACATCTTCGTCGGATCATCTCCGTGACCACTGCCTGGCAGACCTGGCAGACCTGGCAGACCTGGCACAGTGTGTAAACAGCGTGGAGAGAGGTGTGTGCGAGCCAGACTGCTGCTCCTGTTTCTTGCTCTTCCTACGGTCTCGTTGAAGAGGAAACATCCTGATGAGTGGGGGTGAAAGACTCAAAGAAGAAGCTTGATGCAACAGGAGGAAGACGCAAGGAGAGCGATATGAGAAAGGAGAGAAAGCAAGAGGAAGAAAGTCAATAATGTGAACAAAACACACCATTCACCTTGGGCACCTTCCTGTTGTGTGTTTATGTGTGTGTAAGGGCTTATATAAGGGGGCTGAGCAGCCTACGCCGATGTATAAATACCCACAATGCTGCTGGTGAAGCAGGGAGAAGGGTCAGAGTGATTCAGCACACCCATATCACTCCTCCTCTTTCTCTCTCTCCCTTTCATCAATCCATCCTGTCTTCTTCTTCTTCTTCTTCTTCTTCTCCTCCTCCTCCAGCTCTACATCTATAATTTTTCATGTTGTTACCATGTGTCTTCTTCATGGGAAAAACACAGAGGATTTAGCTTGGCAGGCAAACTATGACCTCCGGTTGGCGTGAGACAAGTAGCAACCAGTGTAAACAAAACAAAACAATCAATTACGCTTTCACCAAAGAAGCCTTTTCAAATCACGCTTCTTTGATGTCGAGGTTTTTCAAAAGATCCGTCATGCTGGATTATTGCGCGGGCTGAGGGTGAGAATTGCTATTCATTCTCCCATCCTCTTTGTAGGATTTTTAGATTGTTATTTTTTTTATTTTTTTTGACTGAGTTTGGCTGAGTCCATCTGTTCTTTAAGTGGCCTTGCTGTGTTTTTAATTTCAGAATCACCCGGAGCAGAGCAGAGAGACGCTTGGTCATTTCATTTCACTCCTCCAAGACACGCTGTGAAAGTGTTTTTTTGCACGCGACTGGTGTCAGAGAGCTCACATGCAGTATGTTCATCTGTGGAGTTATCGAAGCCTGGATGCTGACCTACCCTGTTTTCTTAGAGGAGACACATTATGCTCATTTTCAGGGTCATCATTTTATTTTGGATTACTACTACAATAGGTTTACATTATTTAATGCTCAGAAAACACACAATTTTTGTCAGCAGCACTGTATTCTCACTTTGTCCGAAACACTCAGTTTTAGCTCCTGTTTCTTTAAGGCCCCCCTCCCGAACACCCAGTCTCCTGTGATTGGTCAGCTCACACATGCCTGACCCAGAGCAGCTGTGTTGCTGTGGACTTTGACCTTTTTTTACTTTCAAGATATTTTACACACACAAGAACATATATAAAACACTGAAGGAAAAGGAAAAAAAATGAAAACGTGTCATTTGTGGCAAAAACCTGTTAGCAAGTCATATTTCAGATATTCCTCAAAAATCTTGTTCTTGATATACTCCATTCAAATTCAATATTGGTACTGTACCTTGTGTACTTTTTTCTGAAGATACGCCTTTATTTTAATTTTTTCATCATTGGCCAAACGTTCCCATAAATGGGTCAAAAATGACTGTATTTCCAATGAAAAGGCACAGAAATGTTTTATCCGTCTCAGTTACTTCTGTCAGGTATACTTAGTGACCCACACCTCTGTCATTAGCATCATCGCTCAAGCACAAAAATTAACAGGCACTTTGCCATTGTTCTAGCGACTCATTATTCCGAACCCCAGTAACCCTAGTACAAAAAATATCACATTGGACTGAAAGCCCATTTGTCCAACAGCCCAATATCCAGAACAACAGTGCCAATTGCTCTAAAGGCCTGTGAAGAACCATTCCTGCACTAGTAAGGTCAGAGACATTCTTGTCTGTGGTGTTAAATCAGAAAGGTTTTGAAATTAAAAGACTACCTGGCCTTGAAGCGAACAACATACCCTAACCCTACCTGACACTCAGATATTAAGTGCAAAAAAAAGAGTGTCTATTTGCGGGACAACAGGCCTTCGAGGCAGTGAGCATTTGTTTTTGGGAGAACAGGCTGTCAAACAACTTGAATTTTGGTCCAAACTGAAGGTTCCATATAACATGGACTACTGGGGTTTCGGCACAACGGGCATGTGGAACAGTGGGAAATCCCATTCAACACAGCAATATGATTTTACATTAACACATGTAAGTAATTATCACACAACTGATAGCTGTTTTAGATATTGTTAGCACAGTGATTGTAAAATAGTGTCTATATTCCTACTTGCTAGCTAGCCTAATAGTTACCTGATCACACATAGATAAGAGGATGCAGTAACCTCATATAGTGTTACACAGACCTGTTCAGTGAGTGGGGCTGTCCCTTTCAATAGCATCTATCCTACATGCAATTACAAAAAAAAAAAAAACACACACAAAAAAACAGGAGACACTACAGTCTGGCTGGCTTCTCGCTGCGTTCGATTTCAGTTTCAGCACCGTGCCAGCGCTGCGAGAGAGTTCTGGCACAAGACGATTTTACGTGGTCCAGCTTACACCTCCACCCTTATCCTCTCTCATTCACTCCATCTCTCTCCCATTCACTGCATCCCTCTCACCGTCTTTCATTCACTCCATCTCCTTCTCTCCGTTCCCTGTCCGTCAGAGCCCGAGTCCCTCTGACTTTACCCTTCCATCTGAGTCTTCATCTGTCTCTTATTCTGTCATTTTAAATTCAGGATCCCTTCTCTCTTGATCACTTCCTGTCTGAATTGTAGTCTCATTTCATCTCTCATAACTCCATCCATGGAGTCACGCTGCTAAATGGTTTAATTATGATTTAAATCTACTGAATCTGACCAGACATCATGCCAACAGGGCTACAAGTAACTATTAGTTTCGGTATCGATTATTGTTTGATTACTCGTTGATTTAGAAAAAAATGGATGTAACAATTCTGTGAGCTCAATGTGATCTGTTTAATTGTCAACAATCACAAACACAGATATTGGAATAAGTCAATTAATTAAACTGTTGCTGATCATCTTTCAATGGACTAATTTTTAGCTCTAGGTGACATTTTTTTGGTAAATGCAGTAGTGGAACGTAACAAAAGATGTATATATGTATATAATTTCTAAATTGAGTGATTTTGAGTTTCAGTGTTATCTAGGGGCTGAGAAAATCCTCCTACTTAATCTATTTAAAAACATTTTTAATTAGATGAAACAAACATCATTGCAAAAGCTGAAAAAAGGGGACTCACAAGACAACAACACTACTAACAGGTGTTGATCTTAAAAGAAAATAATTAATTGCTGTAGATTAAGTTACAATGAGCTAAACCAGTAACATCTACAGCAGAAAAAATGCAACATGCACAATAATAGCGCACTAATAATAATCCACAATCATCATATGTAATAAAAGACCAACAATGGCCATTTTAGTGCAGAATGAGTCATTTTTTTCTTTTGCTACTTAACATATTTCGGCACAATTTGGTCTGTATTCAAAACTACTGAGATTCAATATAAAGTCCTACCTATAAAGACACTGTATTATTCAGGACAGAAAGAAAGACTGAGGCTGAGAAGCAACACTTGTAAATAGAAAGACATTTACATTGTTAATTCTTGCACCAACAGCAGCTGTCTCTTCACTATCTGTGCTTCTGTTTGTGTGTATTGAGGGCACTTAGTTTCCTCTCATAGCAGAAGCACATCTACCTCCGCATCATGACCTGGACTGGCAACTTCAGAATATGTCCAGCCGAAACACACACACACACACACACACACACACAAACACACACACGCACGCACGCACGCACGCACGCACACACACACACACACACACACACACACACACACACACACAGAGCCCTGTAATCTCCTGTACTGTACATCAACTTCTCTCCTGCCTGCCCACCTCTCTCTCTCTCTCTCTCTCTTAACTCCCCCGCAAACAATACCTGCTGTTTTTGGTCCAGACGGCAAGAAAAATATAACTGAGGGAAGGAAAGTTCGAGAAAATAGAACGCTTGAGTTCCTTAAATCGGTACGGTTCTCTGTTTTTTTTTTTTTTAATTTTGACGAAAAGTAAAGTCGTCATGTTCAGCATGCAGTTTCATCTAACCTGTCGATTTACTCATTAATTCAGAGAGAGTGAGAAGTGTGGTATGAAGAGGATGAGGGAGAGAGAGTGGGAGAGAGAGGACAGAGGGGTGAGAGTGAAGAGCTGCAGATATCAACAAGAGAGCCGATGAGACTAACAGGTTTGAATACCAAATAATGAACTAAATACAGGTTTTTTAAGTTGCGAATATCTCTTCTTGTACATGGAGATTTGAAACATAAATGTTGGCGCAGTCTGATTTGCTTATCATCTACAAAGATACTCAGAGTGGACACATTATCATGGACACGTGCAATGTGAAATTCAATGTTTTCTGTGAAGTGTGCATTCATGTCATTATTAAGGCTGTCCTTGGTGGTCAAACAGTAAACCATTATTTTGTGCTACATTATCATTTCCCAACAACAATATAACTCAACACCAAGTCCACTTTCTGATAATGTCCATTATATAGACGCGCTTCTGAACAAGTATTGTGGTGTTTCTTGAAAATCCTGTGGCCCAACATGAGTGATGCATTAATGACTCCAAATGGGCACATTTATCCAAAGTGCTTTACAATTTCCTTCTCACACACACTCGCAGTTCAATGGCACTGGGCTGCCATACAAGACACGAACCTAACCATCAGGTTCAGCGTCTTCCTTGTTAAAGATTCTTCAACACATGAACAAGGGGAACAACCTGTTTCCACCTGCAAAGCTTATTATCTTTTGAGACATTAGTTGTTGGGACTGCGTAGAGACAGTTTTTCATAAATAAGTTGATGCAAGTTAAATTATTTGCTCTGAAAAAATTAACGCCCAAGGAAATTTACACAAAAATATAAAAGCTCTTTTTGTACAATTTTTGTTTGTTGGTTGGTTTGTCACCAGGATTCCACAGAAACTACTAAACCCATGTCCACGAAACTCAGATGGAGGATGGGTCTTGGACCAAAATAGAGGTTTGTAAGGTTATGGTGTGGAACTGGATAAAGTTAGACATCCAGGAATATTTTCTCACTTTCTTTAACATTCTTAGATAGGGCTTTTTCGGACATTTTCCTTAATTTCTCAGAGAATAATGGACTGGCCTTATCTGTCGACTGACATGCCCATTGCACTGTAGGGCCTCGGTGGAGGTATGTGCTCTACTCAGTGCCATTAGAGTTATCATTACTATTATTTCGAGGGGGATTCTGTTTCTGTGCCTTTTGTATTCCATAGTACAGCTAGAGATATGACCGACAGGAAAAGGGCAAGAGATGGGGGAGGGCGTGCCGCGAAAGGTTGCAGGCTGGAATCAAAGCTGGTTAGGTATAAAGGACCGTGCATGATTTAAATAGAAAAACTTGGTGTCAAAATGTGTGAATTACAGTGCGTTCACACCAAAAGCGACTTGAGCGACCACGGCGACCAGCTGCCATTCATTTTCAATGTACGCTGGCGACGAGGAGCGACCGGCGGCGTGAGCGACACAATTTCAGCGATGCGAGCGACAAAAGTTGACAGACGCTCAACTTTATGCAAATGAGCAGAATGTGATGCATGGTGAAAGAGGGAACCAATGTAATAGATGGATTATTATATAGGCCTATGCCTGCTGCTTGGAAGACCCGCCCCTTCGGTCGCTTTGGTCGCTTCAGTTGCTGCCACACAGCTGACTGCAGCAACGCGATGTGAGCAACCAGAGCGACCAGAGCGACCACAGGCGATTTTATCGCTTTTGGTCTGAATGCAGAGATGCAGCCACATTTTCTCAGACTCTCTCAACTTTTAATCTTTTATAATGAAGCTACGAAACAGAACACATAGTATGACTTGGACCTTGTGCAGTTATCTGTGTTACAGTATCAGAAAGACGAAAAACCAGCAACTGTAAAAGCATTATAACTAACTGCAGCTACAAAATGTGATCAGTATTATTCTAATATACAAAGTTTTGCCTAGTGTGTGTGTGTTGTGTGTGTGTTGTGTGTGTATGAGGGCAAGGCAAGGTACAGACAAAAACTCGCTCAATGCTTGGCAACAGACCAGTACTGCCTGGCTGACTGTTATCCTCTTTACATGTGCAGACACACACACACACACACACACACACACACACACACACACACACACACACACACACACCAACACACACACAGAAAATATATAAACACACAAAATGCAAAAATACTTTCACAGATAAAGAAACATTCTGCCTTGTGTCTTTAAATGGGTTTTGATGGCATGATAGGAAAAAAACACCATTACAGTCATAGAGGTTCACCCACAGTATGAAGACGGAGCGGAAAGATAATGGTAATGTCAAACTGAAGACACCGTGGGTGGGTGATATTCAAACAGTATACTCTCCTACTAGCTTCAGTGCATTAACTCAATATTATATTTGTAAAGTGATGAACAGAATAATAGCACACTAATGAGGGGTGAGCGGGGCACAGAGATAGACTGCTAGAGGTGAAGACAGAGAGAAAGAGAGGAGAGAGGGATGGATGACAGATGAGAGAGAGGAAAAGCTGAAAGTCAAATAAAGAAACAGACATACAGATGGAGGGAAGAGACAGAAAAAGAGGTCTGGGATCAGTGCACTCCTGCCGGCTCGGGTCCCTGTTGCTAGGTTACCGTCCATAGACGAATGGGTTAAAGTATCTCGGGAGCAAAAATGACATAGTTAGCTGGTCTCCATCAGACAAATCACACACACACACACACACACACACACACACACACACACACACACACACACACACACACACACACACACACACAACTTAGACACACACAGAGAAGTGGAGCAAATCTGAAAACCCCATTTCCCCCTATCTCGATATTGCTGTTGATATCAGAAGATGTGCATACAAACAGACCTCAGACAGAAAGCCCAAACTTGGAGTGAGTCCTCACTGAACAGTGAAGCCTGGAAACACACATGTTCAGAGATAAATGGTTTTCACTGCCAGGAATGCCGTTAGCTTAAACACATCATAAACATACTGAAAAACACTGTACAATCAGCATAAACAGGATATTATCACAACCTTTGACAAGACTTCCTCACAAACACTCCAACAACATTTGTCAAACTTCAGAAAACCTGATTGTTCTCGGTGTATACGTCAGCCAGCGGTGGACTCAGGATGTTTAAGGGACGGGGGTGAAAATAATTAAAAGGGCACCACATGTATGCAGGGGGGTTGATCCAGCAACCTTTGGAAATATATGCAAAGCGGAGACATCACAGTTTTCTAACTAATAGATACCACCGTGAAATTCCCCCAGTTGTTTACTTACATTAAGAAAATTAATTAAGAGTTATTTTACGTGTAAAAAATATGTAAATGATGCATTTCCTAATTAAAAATGCACTAATTGGGATACATTTCCAGAACAGAAATCTAGCATTTGACAAACAGAGGTTTTACCATTTTGTTGACAATCAAATGCTTTTTACACAGGGAATCATGGGTAAAGGGGCTCGAGGGTGTAACTATTTTGGTTGCACATGCACACAAAAATCTGTCATGTGCAAGTAGAGATTTTCATTGGTCGCACCAGTGCACCTGTACCATTAAAAATTATTTTAAAGCTGTTATGTCAAGGTCAATTAGTTGCAGAACTTTGTTTTAGGGCATGTATTCCCATGTATTTCAGACAATAAAAATGATGAATAGGTGAATATTTTACAATAGATGAAACGCCCCCATATCTTTGTATTACAAATGTTCTGATATTTTATGTTTTGATATGCAAATGAATTACGCACTCATTTGCATACCCCAGAAACAGAAATCTGAACTAAAATTAACTCGTGTCTCCCCTTGAGATGGAAAGAAAACTGTTGTTTCCAGTGCTACATGTATGTTTCATGTAGTTATGTAATAGAAGAAGAACCACTATAGATGCCCAGGGAAAGACAGAGCAGCACCTTCGCAACCATTTACTCCAAACTTTTCAGTATTCAGTCTGTGAAACTGTGTCCTGCGAGAAATTGAATGGCCTTTTGTCCCAGAAATTATATCACAGTACATTCTAAAACCCACAACACCCCCAGCAGTTCGTAATCCAGGTGGGTCACCCCACCTACACACTGTGATTCACATTTTAGACGTGTAGCTCATTGAGTCATCTGGTCAAATTGCAACTGATCAGGTTCAACTCGGAGATCACCTGCATTACAAACAATTGCAGAGCAGCACAAAGGTCCCGTGACAGTGATCATGTAGGAGACAAGTGGTGGAAGAGTGAATAATTGAAGAAAGAACTAGCAGAGGGGGCATGGTGATGTTACTGTGGTGAGAGTAAAGTGGGTGGAATGGAGTTGGAAACACACCTCTGGCGTCTTTACCGAGACTGCAGCAAATTCCATTTACTTTTGTGTGTACTCTCTGTTTAATTTGTGTTTAAAGTCTTTCATAAAAAGTCAGTACCAGTACTGCAATACTTCCTCTGTTCAGGTAATATTGTTCCAAAGTACATCCACCATATGGACAGTATCACAAGAGGGAAAGGTAATGGTACAGGAGCCCTCCAACAAAACCATCGTTATATGAACCTTTTCTTAGGAGAGTTGAACCACATGAAGAACAACCTTACCTGTACTGAGTCATGCCACAATAAAATCCACTTCTCATCACAATTATTTTCTTAGCTAAAGTAAAGACACAAGACCACATCTGAGGAAGTAGAAATTAACCATATTTACCAACATTCCTAAGGTACTTTATAAAACCTGTTATCTAAATAAGCACCAAGACATACACATGTGCTCGCTCATCTTGACACAGTTCGACTCGACATGTCAGCCCAGTGCTACAGGGATATTGTATTTCCATTACAGCAGGGCTACCTGCTTGAGGGTGTGTCGTTAACTAATGATGATCTTGTATTGATTAGTGGTCAACTAGCAAAATAGAGATTCAGCTGAAGCTACAAAAGTACTGCACAGACACGAGTTGAGTATCGTACGTAAGCTTGTTTGAACCAGAGACAAGATGCCTGCGCGCTTTTGTCCTACTCGTCAGGCGCACCTCGGCTCAACTCGGTGCAGTAAAAGTGTTGATGGAAACGCAATCAATGTGGCACAGTTTGACTCAAATGAAAAAAAATATATATATATCAGTATCTAATTCCATATAAAACTCGAGTGTTTTGCACACCTTGACTTTACTTGGAGGGGCCACCCAGGTATATTAACAGGACCTATTTTTTTATTTTATTTTACAATCTCCCTTCACTCTAGACCTCCCATCTATTGACATCTGCACATGCTCTGCAGTGACCAGACACAGAGAGATAGAGAAACAGAGATATGCTATCTGTTATGATGTTTCTCCTGTAAGCTCTTCATTCCAGTTGTTGCAGTGTGATTCATTACCACAATGGTTTTGATAGTTTGGATAGGCTGCATCATTAACAAGCTTCCTGCACAGACAAACTGACATTACATGTTAAAAAATCAAAAGTGTTTTCTGGGTGACTTGGGTGATTTTGGAGGCTCATTCTCAGCTTGTCAAATACCACCGTCCACCACCATCACCCTCCACAGGCACACGGTCAAGTGTTGTACATGTCAGCTATCATTGTCGTTGACTTGTTTCATACATCAGGTCCAAACAGGGCTTACACCGAGGACAGCCCAGGTTATTATTTCCAGAGTGATTCTGTTTAACTAGTGCAGTATTGACACAGCTCACAGTGTAAAGAAGTAATAAAAGCAATGTTTACTTCAAGCAATAAAACAGCACTACAGCTCCTGTACTGCTGTCAGAACTGTCCACACCCTCCTCATAGAAACTGTAATGATGCCGGGTCACCGGTCAGAGTGGCTGGTGGCTGCCACCAATCCAGCAGCCACAGGCACAATGAGCCATTTCCCGTCTGTGCTGTAGGGAGGCAGCTATTGACAGAGTTAAGTATAGATGATGGCACTCTCTGGGACTGACACAGATTCACAATGAGTTAGCACCTGTTCATTTGGTACAACTGTGGTACAAAAGTGTCAACAGCCAACAGGACATTGGTTTAATGAGCTGAAATTTTGTAACGTCACGATCCTCTTAAATACTAAAGAGTTCTTACCTCTATCCGACAGATAGAGGGTAACTATACAGGCTGGAGTCTACTGTAGGTTGACTGTCTAAACACTGTAGGTCCATTGCAAGTGCCTTTTAAAATGACTCATATGGCTGCACTTTCCTATTTAAGGAACATTTCAAGTGATTGTTGTTAACGTCACAGAACTCAATCATAACTTTCTAGACCATTGCTCTGTCAGTGTCTACCATAAGGCCAACTATTCCAAGGATGTCCTTTAAATGTAGTACAGCTAGTCATGATGCCCTCAGGATGAATCCACTATAATAGCCAATTAGCATGAAAGCAAAGACCATGAACATGGGGTACATTACACCTGTAAAAATAATCATACGGAAGATTGACCAATAATGAAAATAATCGTTAAAGCTCAGGTTGGTAAGATCGTAATTCAAGATCGAGAGTCAGCAGCTGGATTTTTCACCCACGGTCAGTAGTATAGTAGGTGTATAGGCAAACAAACAAACAGCAACCACAACGACCATTATTCATTGTATTATTACATCTGTGGGAAGTTATTACTATAAAGATTTTCACATCCCCACAAACATAATAAATCCCTGCAAACATAATTGTTGTTACATTTGTGGGAAATTGTGTGTTACATTTGTAGAAGGCAGCGGCTATTACATTTGTGGAAAATGTATTACATTTGTGGGTTTATTACATTAAATGCTGCAGATTTTTATTACGTTTGTGGTTTATTACGTTTGTGGACATTATTACATTGGCGCGCGTTGCATGCCTCACAGAGCCACAAGCATGACAATAGAGTCTATGGTCCAATTTGAATGTCCACATTGACAGACCCTGAGGGTTTAGTGCTGTTCCAATATCAAATCATGACGTGCATGAATCTATCTTCCAGACATTTTGAGCCCTTTTTTGAAATTTCTCCCAAGGGGGATCAATAAAGGAACATCTTTATCTTTATCCTCTTATTCACAAACGGACATTTTCTAAATCACTGCTTAAGATCAGATGTTTTCTCCTACAACTGGTTCTCCACTTAAATCACTCAGTTTACTGAACAAAAAGAGTAAAAAGCTTTTCAAACATTATGGAACTTATTTCCCGAAGCCTCCGACTGAATAAGTCTCTATTTGTATGTATGTGCATTTTTTTTGTTTCTATTAGAAGGACATATATTTTGAAACATACAATATGAAGTCCTACAGGGTCAATTGTAAACCATTTCAGCTCCTTGCAGACTCTCTCACTCAAACACTTAACAGGTAAGTTCAGCAAAGTCCTTAAGGCCTCAGGGGGGACACTGGGATTGGACATTCGTCTTGTTTTCAAGTTCATCAATTTAGACAGAACATGTGACATTTGTAATAAATGACATGTTTCTTAATTTGTCAATCAGTGGAGGAAAAGTCAAATTCTAGCTAAAAGAGCTGGTGTCCAATCTTTTTTGGTTTACGTGTGTGTCTGTAGGCTGTGATGTCAAACAAGCTTGACCCACATTGGCCGTCCGATCCGTCCCGATATGTCTCCACGGTGTCACCGTAGCAACGGGTGTACTATTGCCGCAAATGTCAGCGGCAAGGACGAGCGAGGCCCTGAAGGAGATAGTGTGTCCATGTGTAACTGAAAGTGAGTACAAGTGCACGCACACAAACAAACACACTCTAAGTGATCTGAGTCCTCAGATGTGTGAAAGTAGATCGGAGCAAAAGGAGCCGGCCCTCATTGACAGGTAAAATTAGACTTTGTCGCACGCACACACACACGCACACACACACACACACACACACACGCACACACACACACAAACACCTGTGGAATAACGAGCACACACACATACACACACACGCAGATGCATCAGATAGCCACCTTGGTGACAGCTCCTGTTTTAACGTTGGCTGCTTCACCCTTGCGCTCACTTTTCTGTGGCAGTATACTGAAGGAGGCATGCACACATATGCACAGTCTCTCACATTAGGGCCGCTCTCAAACATGCACACACACTGACAGATATACACACACGACAGCTCTCTAACACCCTCCACATTAAACTGAGAAGAGGAAGCAGTCATGGGAGGAAACACACTGGGTGTTACTTTAGCATGACTGTCAGATAAACTATAAACAAAGCCATAACAGAGTCTCAGTTTGCCTACGTGTTTAGTTCCAACTGTAAATGAAGCAAACAAGACCGGTAGCTTCACTCCTACTATAGTACGATGCATTTTTAATAAGCATTTTTCTTAACGCTGCATAACTTTGCGTGCAGGAATTAAAATGGGTTTGACCTTAAATTTGACAGATATAATTCCACTCCTTGAATTCCTGTTTTCAAATCGCGGCATCACATTTAGAGCTTCGAATGGGTGCAGCGGCACAACAACGTTCAGAATTCATTTCAATAAAACCCACAGAGTCGCCTCCACTCGTAATAATCAGAGCGAGCCTTCCCAGATTAAACATATGATTCAGCCTATGGTGCCGCGTAACGTGAGCCGAGCTGTTTAGGATGCGAGTTTGTTGTGTCTGAAAAGCACCCGGGGAATGTAGGAAAAATCAATACACTATAATGCTGCAATATTTTTGGCCCCATCAATAAGCCGGCTAAGGCCTCACTATTAGAGCTGTTATACACACCACAGTGGCATGAAAGACGGCACAATGGTGTTACGTAAGACAAACTCTTGAAGAGGCTGAAAATAATGTCCTTGACAAAGTATTTGGACAAGGTCAGTGATTCATTGGAAATAATCATAGACTTAAAGAACATTTTTTTTAAAAGGTTGTGCTGCTACAGTGAGAGTTTGCATGACGCAGGTTTTAGTGAAACTGTATTTTTAGCCGCATTAGCAGGAAGGTGATCTCATGAAGTGTTACGTGGATTCCCGTGAAATTTCGCAGGGACTTTCACGGTGCCCGGGTGACGAATCCCTACGACTTTGCTGATGCCCTGACATTTACTCAAGTGCAAGCATAAAGTTGACATCTGTTGATTTTACTGAAATGTCTCAACAACTATTACATGGGTTGCAATGTTCAACTTTGTGTCAACATTCATTCCTAACAAGCGTCCTCCTCACTTTTCGCCACAATATTGATCCAAGATGTAACTGACAGAACATTGACACAACCGACAAACCTGCAAAAGTCAGAGAGAATTTCATCATCATTTCTGACTTTTGTTATGGTTTAGTACCATATGTGTACATGTCTATTTTTTTCCCGACTGCTTTCTCTCTTATCTCATATCTCAACTGTGAGTGCAACTGTCTGGCTCAAATCACAAGGCTTAATGCAATATATGGATCTGATTGGCTGAGTAGTATCACATGACTGATTACCAACATGCAATTGCTCTGTGAATTTCCTGCGGTTGCTAGTGTCATAAAGGCTAGAAAAGCTGCGCCTGATAAAATTGAATCTCTCTGTCATATTAGAATGATTCTCAATAAATGTGTCATTTACAGGTGTGGGTCCAAATAGGATGGCGTCTGCCTATTAGGTATCTAGGTGGCAGGTTAATAAGAGGAACATATTTTGGTCATTTTGGTAACAAGCGCCCACTCTGGTCTGCCCTCAAATCACCTACTGCATGTTTCTCGAGGGATGAACACAAGCTTTTCAAGGATGTCCCTTTTATACCCTATCATGATACTATCATCTGTTACTTATGAACCTGTCTACTTGAGGATTGTTCCAAACAGGCGTTTTTGGATCACTCCACAACTTCCCCTTTGTTGCTCCTGCCCCAACGTGTTTGAAACATGTTGCTGACAATGCTGGCTGAAAAAACTCTGTACTTAATGCCACAACATTCAGGGAATAACATTTTAGATTCCTATTAAACAATAAGGCTGGTGTACTGTGTGTTAAGCAATACAGTATCTACGGTGACACTACAGTGGTGCATGTGTCAAGAGAGGAGAGGGGAAAAACTGGTTGAAATGATTTAGAATATTCTATATAGATATTAATCAATATTTCGGTACTTTTAACATCACTAGTACCTAGCATGCTAAAATGCTAACTGAGATGGCAAACATTACACATGCTCAACATCGGCGTGTTAGCAAGGTCATTATCAGCATGTTGTTAGCATTAAGCTCAAAGTCCCAGCGTGGCATTAGCACAGCAACAGAGCGCTGCCGTCATGGCTTTCTTTACAATGAGAATATCATTAGGATTGACAGCTTCTTGACAGAGCAATGTTTGCAAAAGGTGGACTCTCTAAAAGAGCAGTAAGACTACGTGACGAGGAGAGCTGTCAGTTAAGAAAAAAATGTCATGCTAATGAAACTCTGCACAACTCAGGGTCTCACACTCCACACGTTCAAAAAAACACAGTCCATCATTTCACACCTATGAAGTGTTCTCCTTACCGATAAGCAAGCCGGATGATGCAAATGCAGGAGGCACAGCTCAGTCTATCACTTGCAGGGAATGCCAGTTTTCGTGTTGAGCAGCAAACCGCTTCTTATTTAATGATTTACAACACAGAAATAGACACAGTGAAGGTATGTTTTGACTGCATTTCTGAGGGGCCGATCGATTGAGAACCCCCCACGGTTTTTCAAATCTTTATTCTCCAATCAATGCTTCCAATAAGCATCTCCGTCTGCCTCTGTCGCTTTTTAATCCTTTTGCTTTTTTTTTTTCCCGGCGCTTTTCAATGTTCTCCCTTCACACCTACACACTCAGCCCTCCCTCCTCTCCCATCCCCCTCTCCACTCCCCCATCCATCTATCCATCTATCCATCCATCCCATTTGGTGGTGCTCTCAGTGGAACACTTGGGCTATTTATAAAAGCATCAAAGCCCACAGCTTCCAACACGCAGCCACTAGAGAGAAAGAGGGGGAGATGGAGAGAGAGAGGGAGGTGGACGGAGAAGTGGGGAGCCGGAGGAATGGGTGGAAGACAGGGGGAGTAAGATGAACAAGGAGGGAGATTTACTGAGAGCGACGGAACAGTGAAGGGGGAGACGAGTGAGAGGAGATAGGGAAAGAAAGCAGGGAAGAACGGAGAGCTGGACAGTAAGGGGTGAAGGTGAGGAACAGAGAAAACAACGTAAAAAAGAAAGAGCGAGTGACAGTGGTAGGTCAATAGAAATCGGGGAAACAAAGCGCAAAAGGAGGTGGAAACACAAAAGACTAGGTGACTGAGTCAGATATGTTTTCATCCATTTCCCTTTGCTGCGATATCTCAGTGACACACCTCAGCATCAGCTCTGTGTTTCTCTGCTTTTCATGTCTTCATGCATGAACACCCGTTTGGTTTCATGCTTACATTCGCGTGATCCGTGTGTGTGCACGCATGTGTGTGTGTGTGTGTGTGTGTGTGTGTGTGTGTGTGGGAGGCAGGTTCTGGATCCGGAGACCTCCCGCCCACACAGGTTGGAGTTGCAGTAGCACCTGAGCTGCCGTTTCGGCACCGCCAACAGACACAGATGTTTGCAAATGTTCACTAACTCATTTGAACCTGAGCAGGCTCATGAGAAGGCAGAAAACATGTGATTTGAATCCAGTGGAGCTTTACACGGGCACGGTGCCCAACGGCAGCGTGAAAGCAAGAGACGTTTCCGCTTAAACCCGGACACAAAAGACGGCATCAGTCAGAGGGGACGCTTGAACAGAGCTCTCGAACAGTGCTCTTTATAAATACATACATTTCTCCTTTTGAAGAGCGCTAATAGCCACAGCAAGCAACACCTTTATGGGCTCGTTTTAGGTGCAATCTACACCCCGTGCCTACAAAGTTTTATCTCTCCTCTCTCGCCTTTTTGCTACCTCTTCTTCTTCTTCCATGTCCATTTTCTCACCCACCACCTCTCATGCTCGAGTGTCATTCCAGCATACCTTTCTCATTCATTTTCAAACCATCTGCCTTGTTAAATCCATTCCACTTCTAAAATACATGCACTGTAATTGTCCTCTGCCTGCAGGAAGATACAATTGCTGAGTTTTGGGAAGAACCGGAATCAAAAATTTGTTGAAATCGCAACCACAGGTTTTCTTGGTGGCGTCATTAGCAACAGCACAGCATGTTACAGTATGCACAACAAGAGCTCATATACACTATAAAGGGATTATATTTAGGTTGCTGAACAGGATGGTGGGTTGAATACATTATGGAGATATTATAGAGCGTGCATGTCTTCAATTTTTGCCCTTCCTCAATCTCTCTTTTCATCATTTCCTTTTTTTAACCCTCGTTCTACCCTACATTCTCTTGCTCCTCGCTATTCTGTATGTCCTCTCATATTACATCATGCTATGATACTGCACTTTATTGTTTTTGCTCTCGAAGGATGTATATCTCGTAGCTTTTTTCCTACTTTCCTTGCAACTTTCAAGAAAAACACACGTAATCCTCCTCTTCTTCCTACACCCTTCCCACTCACTTTCTCCCCCCTTTTGTTTCACCCTGCTCCCTCCATGAATTCCACCCCCACTCCTTCTCTCCATCCTCCTGTGCCTCTCCCTCCTCCCTTCTCATCTCACCATCCGTCTTTTTCATCTTTCCAGGCAACTCACTGCAATACTCCCTCTCTCCCCTCCTTGTTTGCCCTGTTTCTCAGACTTCCTGCCACTCAGTCTGTCCCCCCCCCGTCCCTCTGAAGCTCTCTAAAGGGATAATTTGTCCATTAAGTCTGTGTGGAGACAGTGGAGGACACTCGACGGCCTGTTACACGCTGAAACCCAACTCGTTATTAACACACTCCGATCACGTGGAGGCATTAGAGCGCACGCAGTTCTGCACAAACAGCCATTAAGGAAATAAGCGCTTACCCGCTCATTAAATGGAACATTAAGCACGTGCACACACAATTTTCTAACGCCTAAGAAGTTTGAAATATTATCAAAACTCACACGCACACACACACACACACACACACACACACACACACACACACACACACATCTTACACCACATTACATAATGTTCCAGCCCTTTGAGTCCTACACTGCTTCTAGTGTATGGAAAACTAAACATCAGAATCCCACTCAGGCATTACAGTTTATTGTTTACAGCTACAACAGCACGAAGGCAGTGACCTGCTCCGACCAGCAGCTGTGCAGTTACACAATATGCAAAACAGAACTGCAACTGCGATTAGTTTCATGATTGCTTAACCTTGTCAGTAATTTTCACAGTTAATCAATTCATCGTTTAGTCTACAAAATACCACAAAGTTGTGAAAATGCTCTGTACAATTTCCAAAACCAGCCTCACTGCAACAGACTGTGCAGACCACCATCCAAACAGCCCAGCTTGTCTTTCTCCTTCATGTGCATTCACTCCCTTTTCTCACCAATGAAAAAGCAAGAGAGGGAGAGGGAAAAGGGGCATTAAGTGGACGAACAGGTGACTATGAGTGAAATTTTCATTTGATACTGTAAACTTATAAAAACTTACTATAGACACAGTGAAGGTAAATACTTACTGTATTTTCAATTTTTTTGTTTCTAGAATTCGTCGTTTGGCATGTTTAGTTTTGTTCTTCAGAAAGATTCGGGGAAGTTGCCACTTTAAAATCATTTTTGAATTGCAAACTGTACAGCATGTTCTCTTAACAGCAGATACTGATCGGTGTGTGATCACAATCTAAAATTAGATAAAAATAAAAAAAATCATACTAGTAAAAGTAAAAGACATCGTGTTAAAAATATCTCTTTGGTAAAACTGAAAGTTAGCTGTATAAATACAGTACTTGACCTAAAGTCTTAAAGTATCTAATACTAAATTTGCTCAAGTAGTTAAATGTGTTATTGTATATATTTGGGGGCCAGGCTGATTATCGGATCTGATATTCAGCATTTTCTGACTAGCTGAATCAATACTTTATTTTTTTTTTTTTTACCCAAGTGTCAAACAAAACCACATATTTAAAAGTGTGCTACTTTGACTCTGATGCATCAGGCTATATGGTAACTAGTAACTGAAATTTTCCAACAAATGCAGTGGAGTAAAAAGTACAATATGTGCCACCTAAATGTAATGGCATGGAAGAGTCAAGCAGGGGAAAATGGAAATACTCGAGTAAAGTACAAATACCGCAGAAATGTACTTAAAAACAGTACTAAAGTACATTTGCTTATTTACAATTCATCACTGCTGAAATCATACAAGCAATTCACTGCTCATAGTTGAGGAAGAACGAATAAGAAGTTATTTGCGTCACATTAGCTGACTGTCAGGAGATCTGAACAACATCAGTTCAAGTCTGAAACAGTGACAACACAACTATCTACACCACATCCTTCTGAGGAACACACACTACCACAAGCTGCTGCTGCTGCTCTGAAACCTGTTAAAGACTGTTAGGGGTGCCAATCCTCCACCCAGCCCCCCACCCTCCTCCTCCTTCTCCTCCCCGCTGAATCTACAGCATGCTGCTTGGATTGATACAGCAGCAGAGAGCAGGACCTGTTTGTCTTCTTTACTTTTTACTGTAAAGCATTGTCTATCCATCTTACTGTGTTAAAAGCTGGAAAAAATATCAAATTTATCAAGGCAAATCTAACTTCCTTTTTTCACCCGTGATGAGGCAGAGTGAAGACTAAGAGGAACAAGCGTCACAATGTCGAATGCTGCGAATGAAGCATAGCTTTGTTGAGCCTATAAACATTTGCTCTGCAAGTCATCTGAAACTATGCAGGCCAACAATAGCACAGACGTGCAGTTGTGGACATTTTTTCAATGGTCAGGCCAAAACATGACATGACTTTGTGTGAGAATAACTCTGCTTCAATACATATACAGGAAAGGCATTCAGCTGGCATAACAAGTGAGTTTCTGTATAAAAAGTATCAGAGACGCTATATCAAATTTCTTCTTCTGGATCACAGATAGTTAAAGCAAACACAACTGAGGGGGTCAAAGGTCAGAGCCCTCAGAAGGTCAAAAAGAGAAGCAAGAAAGATAAATAAATAAATAAATAAAAAAGATGATTTCAGAGTGATCAGTGGAAGATAACATTGGGATTTAAGTCAGGTAGCGAGTGTAGAAAACAATCCATAAACATCAACTGAGACTGATGGCACTGACACACTCACCATAGACAGAGAGGCTGTGGCATACACGTGATTTGACAGGCCATAAACACTACTCATCTCATATTCTGACTGGATTATTTATAGGATATACAATAAAAAGGTTTCATTTTCTATTATTTTCACTCACATACTCATGTTGTCATTCACCACAATATATAATGCTGCATATATGACAATACTCTATTTAGTTCTGCGAGAGTGATGTGACTATGTGTGTGTGTGTGTGTGTGTGTGTGTGTGTGTTTGTGTGTGCGGTTGTGTGTGCGTGTGTGTGTGACCTTGCAGAGGAATTCCCTTTCTCCCTGAGCTCTAGGGAAATGATACCCTGCCCCAGACCAACAAATGGGTCGGAGAGCAACTCAGGACACACGCAGACACACACACACACACACACACACCTGACGAAAGAAAGTAACTGCAAACTGTTGCTAAGTGCTAAGTCTATCACTCAAACACAGACACATTATGCGTTCTAAGTTATTTTGGGCACCGACTGGAGAAAGATTTGACATTTTAGATGTAAAAATCATTCCTCCTTCGTGCATCAGTCCCTCTACGGGTGACCTCTTCCGTAAGACCACATAAGTGCCTCTAAACCTTCCTCCACAGGCACAGAGGGTCTCTACCGTGCAGCGGATGCTTCACCTAAAGGACACATTGACCTGTTACATGCACACAGGTTAATTACCAGCGAACCCACTGCTGTGTTGAACAGCACCTCTTCCATCCTACAGCATATAGACAGTAATGCGTCTGAATATTTCACTGTTGCTAGGAGACGTGAAAAATCCTTGAACACATCCAGTTGGCTGTTAAGTGAAAAAACATAGACTTCAAGCAAATTCATTAAAAAAAAAAACAAAAAAAAAAAAAAAAAAACCCAAAGCACCACTGCATTTCTGTCAGCTGGTATATGTTTCTCTGATAACTTCTGTCACTTCCTGTGGCTACTCCCGCAAAACTGATCGCTAGATCTGTCTCTACTGTGTGGAGAAGGATGGATGAGGGACAGGAAGAAAGCAAAGCACATGTAGCATTCTTCATTAGCGTGGCGTATCAGATCGCACCAAGTACAGTGTCGAGCTTCCTCAGTCTTTTCTGTGTACATGAAACCAGCGAGAGCAACGAAATCAGATGCCACTTATCGTCGCAGGAAGTTCCCGCCGCAGCGCACTTTATGAGTTGATGAAGAGTGAACAAACTTTAAAGGTGCAATGTGTAACCATTTTAGTTTACAACATTTAAAAATAAAGCAAACTTATCAATAGAAAGTGGAGAAATAACAGTACTGATTTTTTTGGACTGTGTTGCAGAGATATCTGTTGAAGTTAGCGTGCTAACCAGCTAGGCCTTGTCCACTTTGTACCTTAAGATGTGACTCAACAAAACTGCACGGACAGTTATTACAGCCGCTAGCTGCAGTAAGTTAGTATCTGGTAGTTAGCATCTGGCGATCATATGTGGTGATATGCTGCCCGCTATCTGTTTTGAGTACCAATTCGACAGGTGGCCAATTCTTACATACTACACCTTTAACCTCTGCACTGCAACTACTGTACTTGCCAGAATTTGTGGCATATCCTTAAATTATATCTTAGAATTGAGCAGTTTAGTTGTAAAACAAGCTACATTAGATACCTAATATTCTTTACCATGTCATTCTCTTTTCAGCATTATCATCCAGTATTGGTTGATTTTGTCTGCTATGAAAAATCCCTGTCTTATTATACATTTTTCATTTTTTTTTTTTTTTTTTAACTTTTTTTTAAAGTATAGTTTTGATCGTACGCCTGGGAGTGTTCATGCTGAGTCACTTCCCTCCACGTCCTTGTTCGCCTTCCTACTATCCATACTTGAATCTACACCTACAGAACGCTCCAATATGAATAAAGCACAGAAGGCCTTGCCTGAGCCTCCAGACTTGCCTCTGTTGCATGATGCATTTTCTCACAGACACTTTTCCCACTGACTTTTGACAGTTCCATTCACATGAAAAGCTAAATCCACAGCTGCATTTACAGAATCCCTTCTCTACGATCCAACACGTATGTTTTAACCTGAAGGAAGTCAGCTCTTTATTTTCATCAGTATTCATTTTACTGGAGTAAGAGCTTGGTGATATTCCCGAGGAGAGTTTTTTTAAACTGATATGCTTTGGAGGAATTGCACACAGGAGGAGGGGGGGGGGTTGATTGGCTTGTCAAGTAAGTGACGTTTTGAGCCAAGAGTTGAGCTTTGGAAATGATGTTCATTAAAACCCACTTATGATATGACAATATGAATGAATAAACAATGGCAGACCCTCATTGTGAAAATGAGTGAAGCTTCGAGCCTACAGTCGTTCATGTTTTTGTGACTTCTGGATCCTAAACAAAGAGCTCAGAACTGTTAGTGTTCACTTGAGAGAAACAGAAGAAGAAAGGGAGAAAAAAGATGAGCATAAAAGGAAGAAAGTAAGAGGGATAGAAAGAGGAAGATAGGAGTGGTAGAAAAGGAGCCAATAGTGGAAGGGAATGACAATGGTGAGGAAGAAAGGAGGCTTAAAAGATAGAGAGAGACAAAGAATGAGATTGATCTTACTACAAAGGAAAAGGTTGAGGCTACAGGGTTAATATCCAATCATTTAGATATGGAGCATCACCTGGAAGTGTGTGTGTGTGTGTGTGTGTGTGTGTGTGTGTGTGTGTGTGTGTGTGTGTGTGTGTGTGTTAGAGCATTGAATCCACCTACCTTGACACTGGAATCCCTGCTTGCCAAAACCCCTGTGAAGAGAACATACACAGAGAACAGGTT
>OZ023174.1:16770173-16801657 GCA_963678695.2 Diplodus puntazzo | reverse complement strand
TATCTGCTGATCTCATTGATCTTAACTGAATGATACTCAAACACTTACTGAACCTTTCCCTTTGTTTCCTGTCTTAAAAGTTTCTCTTCTCACTGACGTGACCATCAGTTTTATAATGGAAGCATGAGACTGACAGTTCAGCTTGTACTGTATTAATGCTCTTCTTAACTTCACATCACACATTCTAACTCTCAACAACACTCCTCCTTTTCTCAGATTTAGTGTTTGTGTTTAAACACTGTTTTTCCAAAATCTCTGACTGATAAAATGCAAATTCACACACTGATGAACAGTCCCTGCCTACTCTGCCTGCACAGTATATATCCTTCATAAAAGCCTTTGCAGTTGCAGACTCAGCCAAGTTTCCACCATGACAGCTGTACTGAGTTTTTCTTCTTGGCTCTCATTTCAGGTGAGTGAAGTCAGTGTCAGTGTGCCAGCAGAGGAGGAGAATAAGCAATCATCAGCAACCAAGGAGAGGACTGGAATGGATCGGACACATTGATGCTGGAACTGGCACAATATTTGCCCAAAGTGTCCAAGGCCAGTTTACCATCACCAAAGACACGTCCAGAAATGTTGCGTCCTTAGAGGTGAAGAGTCTAAAACAAGAAGACTCTGAAGTTTATTATTGTGCACGAGAGCCACAGTGACACAGCAGACTACAGAGCTGTACAAACACTGAACTACACTGATCTCTGTATGAGAAGCACTGAAGCATGTCAGGACTTTGAAAACAAATAATGTCCCTTTGAATGAGGCCAGTTAACAATGAAACACATTTCATCTGCTCTGTCTGCTGAACACAAGTAATGAAATGAAGAAACATGTTTTCATTTCTGATTTTGAATATTCAATTGAACATCAAATGAACAAATGATGCATGTGCGTCATGTTGCATCACTCGCTGTGTGTCAATGTATCAACCATAAGTTATTATGATTTAGTTTGAAAAGAGAAAAGCAGGTTGATCAGTGCGTCTTGATCAAAACATGAAGGAAAATCTATTTAGAACACCTGCTAATTGTGTGACGGTATAAGACGACATAATAAAAAGTATGCTGCTGATCAGAATTAAACTGTAGATTACTTTTATTGTTGTAAATATTCTAATGTGCTGACAACTGTTTTAAAAGTGACTGATAAGAAACAAAGCATTGATAATAAGATGAATTATTGTTTCATTAACTTTAATAAAACCATGTTAATGTGTCAGATGTCTGAACTAAGAATAAGATTTCCTTGTCAATTGAATAAATGTGGTTGTGTTGTTAATACTGACTGACTTTTCACAGAAACTAAAACTTGTTAGACTCTTGGACATTAACTCCCAAGTTTCGATAAATATTTCCAATCCAGCTGTTTCCTCCCTGTGAGGAGGAGTCAATGCAAAACTCAGATGTCTTCCTCCTCTACTTATCTGACTGCAGAGAGGATGACAGAGAACAGTGGACACACAGTTTAACATGATGGACTATAGGACAGGACTGCTGCTGTTAACTGTCTGCTGGGCAGGTGAACATCTATACAGGTGTTGATGTAGATATGTCTTCAAAAAATTGCCAACTTACAGCCAGTGACTATTTTCTTCTTTGTGTTGTCAGGTGTTGATGGTCAGACTCTGACAGAATCTGAACCAGTGGTTAAAAGGCCTGGAGAATCTCACAGATTGACCTGTACAGCCTCTGGATTCACATTCAGTGACTATGAGATGAGCTGGATCAGACAGGCTCCTGGAAAAGGACTGGAATATGTTGCTTCCATTCTGAGTGATGATTTAGCTTCTATACTTACTGACAGTTCTCCGACTGATTACTCTCAGTCAGTCAAGGGTAGATCCACCATCTCCAGAGATGACTCCAGCAGTAAACTCTACTTACAGATAAACAGTCTGAAGACTGAGGACACAGCAGTGTATTACTGTGCCAGAGAGACACAGTGAGAGACAATAACAGGAGAGTCATACAAAAACTACTTCCTCTTCCAAATGAGCTCCACAGAGTCACAGACAATTCAAATAGAGCCTTTAAGTGACAAGAAGTTTGTTTTTTGTGTTTTTCCTTGGAGGTAATGTTTAGAGGAGATGTAAAGGTCCATTGGAGCAACTTCTGATCATAAAAGAATGTTTTAATACTCATACAGTATAAGCAGACCCTGTGTGTCTGGAGGTACAGACACTCACAGATGAGCCTTGGAGAATCTAGACTGTGATAATAAAAATAATTCAAGAGGCTACACTAACCAAGTGTTACACACACATTTTCTGGCGCCTTCCTGTCAGGTTACAATCTGTCTGTTGTATGGCGTACTGTATGAAGCTGTTTTCTGAGTACAGGTTTTTGTATCTGAGTTAAGACAGAGAAATGTTGTCTTTCCTTAATCATACCCTGTGTGCCTTTTGACTGAATCAGTAATGACAAAGCATATGAATTAATTAAACTGTTGTTGTTTTGGACACATTGAATGGAGCTCTGGGAGATAACGTCCCCTGCTCAGTACAGTAGTACAGATACAGGTGTGAACACTCCTATAAAGCATTGACGACACATTAGAGGTCTGATCACTCGGACGACGTTTGGAGAAGGTCTTAAACGGATGTTTCCACATTCTTCGAGCATTGTGTTGGCACATGTGCTTTGAGCCACATTGAAAAACCTCTTAGTCAGCAAGTCTCTAAAGTTTTACATCTTCAGCTGAAGATTGAAATTGAGAGAAAGATGATTTTTTTCAGACACCATCAGTTCAGAAATTAGTTGCCAGACTTTTTTCTACAGTGTCTGCTGTTACTCTGCTTATGAAAATGTGTGTGTGTCACATGTTCCCTCTTTAAACCTGTAGAGGAGGTCTATGCAAACTCTCCTCTTATAAACACACCATCAGTAACTTGTGACCAGTGGCGTTTTCTTGCAGAGGCCAAGGGAAGCCAGGCTTCCTCACTTTTTTCAGAATATAACCGTCATTTAATAAAAACACTTTTTTAACAGTTTACGTAATTCCTCTGTTTTGTGTCTGTCGTCTCCTCCTCGTCTCTCTTCATTAATTATTGAGCGTTTCATGATGTGTAAAACAGCGCCCCTCTAAATGTTACGTGGTGAATGAGCGTTGAAAACATGGTACTGCACTCTGATCTCTGTGAGGAGGCCAAGCTGAGCGGGCCTCCCTTAGTGAAAAAAAAAAAGGATGATTGACCAATCAGGTGAGGCTTTTGTGACGACACTGCTCCCCTGTGATTGGTCAGAACAGAGTTAAGGGAAGCCACGAACTCGTTGGCATCACGCCAATCAAATCACAGTACGTTAACGTCATTGAATGAAATGACGGAAGTTGTTGTTTTGTGTCGATACTTGGTAAGCTAGCAAAAATATTAAGCGCAATTATGGAGAGTGGAGATTTGGAGTATTTGGTAAAAAATAATTTTACTAAACTGCCTCTACAGCAGCAACTCCGAATTAAATCTGACGGCAGGCCAACACCAAAACTAGAGCTCTGTACTGAGATGAAGAAAAGTTTTCGGACTTTCAGTGAGGAGAATTACGTCCGCACCGAGTGGCTAGCTGGTAGCGCCAAGCTTGGATTAACGAGGCTCTGGACTTGGCAAAAAATCTGAGCACAAAGAAGCACAATGAGCAGGTGAAGAAAAACCGGGATATGTTATTGAGACTCATCGTTGCAGCCCTGCACCTTGCGCGCCAAGAGCAAGCGTTCAGGGGTCACAGTGAGGCCGCTGGCAGCGCAAACAGGGGCAATTTTGTGGAGTTGGTGCATGTTTTTCTGGAGTTTGACTCCGAGGTCTTCAAACTGCTGCAGCGTATGCTCGCGATTACGACTACCAGCGCATCAGCAGAGCGCTCATTTCCCTGTCTAAAGAGGATCAAAACTGAGGAACACATGTGGACTGGACAGGCTTGTCAACTTGACCAAGATATCCATTGACTGTTGTTGTGGAGGACCTAAAAGCCAGCGGGAAGTTAGAAGACATGGTCATCGATCACTTTGCCACCATGACAGACAGGAGACGGCCTTCCTCTATGAATAGGGTGAGGAAAACGCATTTTTTTTCTGTGCGCATCACAATGATGTGATTATAGTCCTTAAGCAGCATGTGAGTCCACTGAAGTTGTTGTTTATTGTTTTGTTTATGTGGAGAAGATGAGCACCATGGACAGTGATGGGCCGGGCTGTCTGAATACATGCACATGTCAGGTGTGCAGTTTACAGCCACCGGTACTGGGTCGTTGTGTTGCTGTATAATGAACATTTACATTTATTATTATGTATATAAACCGAAAACTGAAAAGCATTTGTGTATCTCACATGGAGCGTACAAGTCGTGTTTGACGTGGACGTAAAACTTAACGGCTTCTGATGGTGTGAATGAATTCGCATCTTTCCAATATCAAATATGTGCTGTGCATTAAGTAGCTGGTTGTGCTTTTGGGAGGCTGGTTGCATACATTAATGAGATGTTTATGAGGACTGTGTGTGTGTGTGTGTGTGTGTGTGTGTGTGTGTGTGTGTGTGTATGAGTGATTGACTGACTGAGGGACAGAGAGAGAGAGAGAGAGAGAGCACGTCGGTGCTCAAAGTGTCGGTTAGATAACAAGCGGGTGTAAGTCCTGGTAAAATGATGCTGGGCGCTCTAATAGTTCATCCGACTACATGAAATAGCAACATACGATTTTTTGCCCCCACCCCCGTAAAACATACACAGCTTAGAGGTTGTGTCTCGCTTGGCTTCCTCGGAAATTTTCATCACGCCACGCCACTGCTTGTGACACAAACCTGTGACAGACTGAGATATATTTGAAACACTGAGATCAGTGAGCTCTGAACTACAGTGTTTATCACAGAATGGAAAATACAATCATCTGGAGTTTATCATTTGTAGTTAGTATTCATGGTGAGAAAATTAATTCTGCTTTACTTCTTTTGTAAATGTCAAACCTGTGATTTACAAGTTTGTTGGATAATAATCACATTTTCTTTGCTTCCAGGAGTTTGGAGTGAGATCAAACTGGACCAGTCTCCCTCTGAGGTGAAAAGACCTGGAGAGACAGTGAAGATGTCATGTGTCATATCCAGTGTTGTGGGTAACGCGTTACAAAGTATCGCGTTAGAGTACTCTAATTACTTTTTTCGTGTAACATGTAACGTAACGCGGTAGTTTCGTGCGTCAAGGAATCATTAACTTCGTTATTTTTTTCAAAAAGTACTCCGTTATTTTAAGAATTTCTCCGGATAATAAAAGGAAAATCCCGACTGCAGCCTGCTTTTTGTCAGACAGTACTGTGCCACCTGCGGATGTGTCAGCGGAGGCGCAGCGCTGTGATGCGTCTGTGCCCTGCTGCTGACCTACGTTACCTGTGTGTGTGTGTGTGTGTGTGTGTGTGTGTGTGTGTGAGAGAGAGAGTTTTCGAACCCCCGGCAAGATGGCAGAGAGGACAGCTTTTGCATCGTGAAAGTACGCACATTATTTTCAATTCACCAGCGAAAAGGACAAGAACACCATAACGGTAAAATGCACACTCTGCGTTGGTGAAAAGCTTCTGTCGACCGCAAAAAAAAAATAAAATAATAATAATAAAACGCTATGTGGCATATTGCTGACGGTCTTTCCTGTTATTGTTATCCTGCAGAGTTAATTTGGTTGGATGACTGACGTTATTCATCATTGTCACGACTTCTCGGTGCATTTAAAGGGGGCTGTGTGTGTGTCAGTTAAGTTGCAGCATGTGCGAGGCGCTGCAAACGGCTTTTAATTTTTGGTAAAGCATGAGTTCTCCAACGCGTTACTTTTATTCATAGGTAACGCTGTAACGTAACTGATTACTTTTAATTGATGGTAACGTTGTAACTTAATTAACTACTTTCCAAAGTAACGATACCCAACCCTGGTCATATCTGGTTTAGCATGACGAGCCACAATATGGTCTGGATACCACAGAAGCCAGGGAAAGCTCTGGAGTGGATTGGGTGGATGAACACAGGTTCAAACTCTGCTAGCTATGCCAGCTCCTTTCAAAGTGGTTTCCTCATGACTGAAGACGTGTCCAGCAGCACTCAGTACCTCGAGATCAGGAGCCTGACAGCAGAAGATTCTGCTGTTTACTTCTGTGCTCGACAGACACAGTGACTGAAGACAGTGGAGCAGCTGCACAAAAACCTCCACAGACAACAAACGTGTGATCTTCATGACATCTGGGTTTTATCTCCACCTACAAAAGCACAATGATATCTACATTGTTTCTATATTTTACTATAAACTCATGAGTAATTATTTCTTGTCTTTTTGATGTTACATCACTCACTAAAATAGTCTCTTTAATTGGCAAACCATTAATTCATATATTAAACTGCCCATGTCATTGTGTTCAAGTACAAACAATGTTTTTGAAGTTGAAAGTTGATTCAAATCATTGGTGGATGGTTTAACATGTGACAATAAAACATTTTCAAAAATGCTCATGGATATTCTCTGATTACTGAGACGTACTGAACAGTAGATTATTGACCTCATCTGTCCAATATACTTGTGGGGAGAAATGAGAAACCATGATGCTGAGATAAATTACACTTGAACTTATTTGAATAAACGTCATGTTTTAATTGTTAAGTTTACTTCAAAGAAATGTGGGAACTATTTCTTCTCTGTGAGGAGGAGTCAATGCAAAACTCAGATGTCTCCCTCCACTACTTATCTGACTCCAGAGAGGATGACAGAGAACAGTGGACACACAGTTTAACATGATGGACTATAGGACAGGACTGCTGCTGTTAACTGTCTGCTGGGCAGGTGAACATCTACACTGATCTTAATTTGATATGGCACTTGTTTATGTCATCAGATTATTTCACTTGGTTATTTTTGATTATCTCAACAGGTGTTGATGGTCAGACGCTGACAGAATCTGAACCAGTGTTTAAAAGGCCTGGAGAATCTCACAGATTGACCTGTACAGCCTCTGGATTCACATTCAGCAGCTATGGGATGCACTGGATCAGACAGGCTCCTGGAAAAGGACTGGAGTGGATTGCTTATATATACAGCAGTGCTTACTACTCTGAGTCAGTCAAAGGCCGGTTTACCATCTCCAGAGACAACAGCAGACAGCAGGTGTATCTGCAGATGAACAGTCTGAAGACTGAAGATTCTGCTGTTTATTATTGTGCTCGAGAGACACAGTGACTGGAGTTGGTTGAGCAGCTGTACAAAAACCTACAGAAGTCATCTTTACTGGCCTGATAAAGATCACCATTGACCAATAATAATAATAAAAAAAACACTCACTACATAAATTAAGTCTGAAAACATCACAAAACTCCAAGAGAACTCAACATTATCATGATCATCTTAAATCATCACTGTCCCCGCTTCAATCAGTCGAAGAAAATTATATGTAATACATTGTACATAATACGTATAACACATGCAGCTAAATTGAAATCATCATGAGAAACCTATAAGGTTTAATTACAACAAAAATATTGCAAAAAAGGGACATCTTATTAATTTCATAGTTGAACTTCTTGGAATCCCAGAGAAAACAGTCGCTGGCAAAAAACAGCATTTGTGTAGTAATTGCAAATTTTATAATAAAAGATGTAATTGTTATTTAAAAGATCATGTCAGTGATTAGAATATATAACAGACAGTCAGCAGAGATTTACATGTGCACTACAGCATTTTTTTCATTTTACATTATAATATTAAACAGACTTAAAGCCATTATGTAGCTTATTTGACTCAAGTTTAAACAGTCTATCTGCTGGATGCTGTGACAAAAACATAATGAAACAGAAAAGTCAAATTGTCTAAATTTACCCAGCAGCTCTTTGTAGACATGGAGGTACAGATGTGTTCAATCAGTATTTGTTTGGTTGTTTAAATGCTGTTTTATTTTGTATTCAAACTGTTGAATTTGACTTTAAAAGCAGAATGAGATGTAGGAGGAGCTTCCTGTAAACAAACTCTCACAGTGATCCAGTTGACATCATATTTAAAGAGGACTCATGGATTTGAAAACAGAAGCACACTCTGAACATGGCTTACAGAAAGCTGACACTCCTGGTTGTTGCTCTGTTTGTTTCCACTGGTGCTGAAGGTCAGACCATAACAGAGTCTGAACCAGCAGTTAAAAGACCCGGAGAGTCTCACAGACTCACCTGCACAACATCTGGATTTGACTTTGGAGGCTCAGCCTGGAACTGGATCAGACAGGGTCCTGGAAAAGGACTGGAGTGGGTTGCTTACATCTATATCAACAGTGATGGCCATCAGTACATCTACTACTCTGAGTCAGTCAAAGGCCGGTTTACCATCTCCAGAGACACCGGCAGACAGCAGGTGTATCTGCAGATGAACAGTCTGAAGACTGAAGATTCTGCTGTTTATTATTGTGCTCAAGAGACACAGTGACTGGAGTTGTTGAGCAGCTGTACCAAAACCTACAGAACTCATCTTTACTGGACTGGGATGAGACAGAATTTCTGTTTTGTGGTTATTTTTTATTAAAAGCCTGAAAAATTAGGGAGAATGATCATTTACCAACTACCGTTGCTATTAAAAACACAAGAAAACAAATGTTTTACAGTAACAATCACCCTCTCACAAAACAGTCAAGAACAGCACAACAGTCTGTTTGCTTAAATCATTGTCCAGGTCTGATCAAAGAAACACTTGCGTCGAAATTCTGCATTTTACAGAATGAAAACATTGAAAAATAATACAAATCAAATAAAATACAAATGCTTTATTCAAGTTTTTATTAATATTATATCCAGTTCAGAGATGGAACAGTTAATGATTTGTTGATCTGAATGTGAATGTTTCACTCGTCCGTCTTTTGTTGGAAGAGTTGTGACAAAAAACAGACTTCATGATTAAGCTATGCTTAAAATAATAAACACATTTTCTTTCATATTTTTAAAATAAATGTTCACAACTCCAAGCTGTGACTCCTTGTTTTCAGGCATGTTTTCACTCTGCATATATAATAACAGTCAACAGACTCTTCTATTGGCTCCAGTCAGACCAACATTGATGCTTCATCTGTTTGATTCTATGCAAACTCAGTGAGCTTCCTTGTTACTCAGCTATAAAAACTTCCCATCAGGCTGTCAGTGGAGTTCACAGCACGTCAGTTTCAACATCAACCATGTTTTCTGTAGCTCTGCTGCTGCTGTTGGCAGCTGGATGTGAGTCTCTCTGGATTTGTCAAAGTCAACAGTTCTTGTTTTGCAGTTTAACTTGATCATTTGTTACAAAGCATTTTGTTTTTTCAACAGGTGTGAAGTGTGAACAGTTGACACAGCCAGCCTCTGTGACTGTGCAGCCAGGTCAACGTCTGACCATCACCTGTCAGGTCTCTTATTCTCTTAGCAGCTACTGGACAGCTTGGATCAGACAGCCTGCAGGGAAAGGACTGGAGTGGATTGGAGTGAAAAGTACTGGAAGCTCATACTACAAAGATTCACTAAAGAACAAGTTCAGTATCGATTTAGACTCTTCCAGCAACACAGTGACTCTAAATGGACAGAATGTGCAGTCTGAAGACACTGCTGTGTATTACTGTGCCAGAGAGACACAGCGAGAGACAATAACAGGAGAGTCATACAAAAACTACTTCCTCTATTTACCACCACTGGAAACATTCAGTTCTCCTGGTATTACTTTTTTGTGAGCAACCATCAGTCATGAAAGTTGTAAAGCAATATTGAATTCTTGTTCTATTTAAACTGAAATGTAAAATATTACATTCAATTGCAAATTTGTTACACAGAAAGTCATGAAAAGAATCTTCGGCTGTCCAAGATCTCCCAATAAGCTTCTGAAGCTGAGAAATTTTACAACTTTTAAAAAGTTATTAGAAGAGTAAAAGTCCTGTTTATGGATCATTCAGTTTTTTTTTAATCAAAACTTCTGCCCCACTTTACAGCTCTTATCACAACATCTTATTACTTGTCTAACCTGTAATTTAGATCTAAATTAGATCACAAATATAGTGATAGTGTAATAAATCAAATTGTTTGTGCTTTTAAGTCTAAGTCTTAAGTCTTTTAAGTCTACATATAAACTAATTTCATGATGAAATAAGAGAGTAAAGGCAGCAGTATATTTTAGTGAAAAAAGTTTTATGTCAGTTGTATTGTTTTATATCAGATATTACAGCACAGAGCCGGCCCTGGGCATAGGCAGTATAGGCAAATGCTAAGGGCGCCTCATCCGCGGGGGGGGGGGGCGCAGAAAAGGGGGGAGAAAAAAAAATACATGAAAAATAAAAATGTAAAGAATATATATTTTTTATCAGTGCCATTACTACTATTATTTCAAAATCTTATATAAGCCCACAGCAATATAACGTCATGGCAAGGACTATTAAATAACGGAGAGGCGTTTTTTCTGGGTTCCCGGCTCGTTGCACTGTACCTGTTCTCTGTGAGGTGGGCGGGTCCAGAGGCGAGCTGCCTGAATCTGACCGGACAGAGACCCCAAGACCAAGAGAGAGACTTACTGATACTGTAGCGGAATCACAAGGTCCAAAAGACTAAAACCATCCGGCGCCCAGTGAAGGAAAAGACGGAAAGAAGAGGAAGAAAAACGTGAAGAAGATACAGGTACAGTTACGTCAATGTGATGAAGTGAATGACATTAATAGTTTAATGATTGTTGTTGGAGCAGAGTGTTAGCTTGCTAGCTTACTTAGGACGATAACAGCATTCTTTAATAATCAATAAATTATGAGTCGACATGTGTTAATGTTACTCCACCTAAATTCATCAGGCACATTTGGAAAGTTAACGTTAGGCCTGTTCAGGTGTTATTTAACAGGTGTCTTTCCTGCTTGTATGTCAGTTAAAATGCTATTAGTTTTCCATCCCCTTTGTAACAGGGTCGTTGTAAGCCTTTGGTTTATTGTGTCACAGTTTATGTTTATTAAAGTTTACATCAGTGTTAAAGTGTATTACCGTTAATACTCCACAACTTAGCTTTCCCATATCATTCATATGCGAAATATATATATATATATATATATATATATATATATATATATATATATATATATATATATATATATATATATATGTGCACTGCACTGCCACTCTGGTTAGACTGAATTGCTTTTCAATGACAAAGTTGAATGAATCTCATCACATTTTCATCATTAGTCTATAGTAGTCTGATATATGGCACACACCAATCTGTTTTTTTTTTTTTTTTAATGAAATGTAACATGCAGTGGTCACATATACTACTCTTCTCTCTTCAGATGCACTTTTAACATATTTCACCAGCAGCCCAGTGACACAGCATCAGGTGCTCCTGTCCTCTACCTCAGCACAGCAGAGTGACACAGCATCAGAACTAAAGGCTGACTGGCCATCTCTTCTAACTGACAAAGTGAGATGAGAGTTAGTTCACAGAGGCCCATTTCAAATATAAAAGCAGTTACACATTTCCCAAAAACAAAGATGGGAGAAATGATAGCTTGCACTACTTCTGCTGCTAAATGTTTTCTCCAAAAGAATACAGACTTAACCTTCTGGGGTCTGGGGTATAATTGGCCGTTTTTGACTAGTTTTCATTTTACCATTATATTTCACCTTAAAAAGTGTTTACCTTGCCTTGTTTGGTGTCATTATTTTCAGCACAACCTCACATGTGTGACTGTACAGTTATTTTTTCATTTTGACATACTGTATTAACACAATTGACCTAAAACCACAAATAAAACATAAAATCCAAGTAAGAAAAAGTTAGATTTTTTACTGTAAAAACCACAAATATGATTAACGAAGCCTCAGGATGATGAACACACTCACTCTTCTGCTGGTTGCTCTCTCTCTGCCCTGCGAGTTCTCCTGCTTCTTGCTGTTTTATCTTTTATCACACAACATGGACTGATGGTCAGTCAGTGATAGCAGAAAACTTCCCAGATGACTGTCTCACTTTCTTCTGTGGCTCCTCTCTTCTTTCATCTCATCAGGTTGTACAGGTCAGAGTATGGAGTCCATTCCTTCCAGTTCAGTAGTTAAAAAGCCTAGAGACTCTCAGTCTGTCCTGCAGGGGATCTGGCTTCACATTCAGCTGCTGTGTTATGAGCTGGATCAGACAACCTTCAGGAAAAGGACTGGAAGGGATGGGGGTTGGCTTCTCCAGCTCCAGTAGTAACACATATGCCAGCAGTGTGCGAGGACGTGCAGAAATCAGTAGAGATGATAGCAGCAGCATGGTGTATCTGAGACTGTCCAACTTAAAGCCAGAGGACTCTGCTGTGTATTACTGTGCCAAACACACACACACTGGTTAAAGGAAGCAGAGAAGCTTTACAAAAACTCCACAGAACATTTGTTTCCAAAGACCTGCAGGTGGCAGCAGAACATATGAAGTCAGATGACACTAACTAAGGAGAGTATGACAGTGACTCTAAACACTCACACACACATACATGCATCATATGAGAACAACAGCTGATGTTGTGGTTCCTGACTTCCTGTTTCTCAGCGTTACATCTAACATGTCTTTTTCTACAACAATGATGGTTTAAAATGTTCCCATTATTAATGTTTAACAGCAGTTTAATTATTGTCTATTATTGTGATGGACAGCCACAGGGACACAGGAAGGAGCAAATCTGTACAAAAACTTTTTCATAATCATTCTTTCTTCTTTCAGGTTTAAAAATAAATGTTGATGTAACAACTCTGAGTATTTGACTGTTTGTAACAGGACAGTTGATGCTCCTTTTATATCCTGTCAGTGTCCTTCTTTATGCAAAGTGAACTTCATCACATTCTGCTATAAAGACTTGATATCATGCTGTCAGCTGCAGCAGAAGAGAAGAAGAGAAGAGAAGAGAAGCTCCCATCAGATCACCTTCAATACCAACCATGTTCTCTGTAGCTCTGCTGCTGCTGCTGGCTGCTGGATCCTGTGAGGAGCTTTCAGTGGATTCACACTAATAAACACATAAGGAACACTGAATAGTCAGATGGATGATGGAGATAATGTTGTTTTGTGTTTCCACAGGTGTGAACAGTATTGATCTCATCCAGCCAGACTCAATGGTTGTGCAGCCTGGACAGTCTTTGACCATCACCTGTCAGGTCTCTGGTTATTCTTTGACTGATAACAGTTATGCAACAGGTTGGATCAGACAGCGTGAAGGAAAACCAATGGACTGGATAGTGAGTCGGTGGGGTGGAGGAGACTTTTCACCAAAATAATGCTTTGAAGAACAAGTTCCTTTACCACACACACACACTTCTACCAGCTCGGTGACTCTAACAGGACAGAATCTGCAGCCTGAGGACACAGCTGTTTATTACTGTGTACGTCAGCCCACAGTGATACAAACCACCAACAGATCTGCACAAATACCCGGAGACCATGTGACTCAAGCACACACATACAAACATTAATACAGATGGGGTTTTTGAGAAGTTCATATACACAAATCTTTATTTAATTCACTGAATTGTTAAGGCAGTGTTTTGCCTCTGGCAGACAGACGATGAGGTGAAAATGTTGATGGTTGATCTAATTTCTCAGTGTAGAAGAGAATAAGAGAAACTTGTATTTCCTCAATTCAAGATGAATGTAATGACTGGTTTAGCTATTTTTTTTCATGTTATTCATTGCCTCTAAAAGATGGGAATACGTTTCATAATTTAACTACAACTTTAACAGTAGCTGTATTTCTTCATAAATACACAAATAGGATGCAATTTTCCCTGTTGGAATTTAGCCGAGCTGAGAAAAGCTCTAAACTTATATGTTTTGAGTGAAAGATTGTCTTTTAGAACAATGATTTTTTTTTTCATGACACCATCAGTCCAGAAATTAGTTGCCAGGACTTTTTTTCTATAGTGTCTGCTGTTACTCTGCTTATGAAAATGTGTGTGTGTCACATGTTCCCTCTTTAAACCTGTAGAGGAGGTCTATGCAAACTCTCCTCTTATAAACACACCATCAGTAACTTGTGACAGAAACCTGTGACAGACTGAGATATATTTGAAACTCTGAGATCAGAGAGCTCTGAACTACAGTGTTTATCACAGAATGGAAAATACAATCATCTGGAGTTTATTATTTGTAGTTAGTATTCATGGTGAGAAAATGAATCCTGCTTTACTTCTTTTGTAAATGTAAAATCTGTGATGTACAAGTTTGTTGGATAATGATGACATTTTCTTTGCTTCCAGGAGTTTGGAGTGAGATCAAACTGGACTAGTCTCCCTCTGAGGTGAAAAGACCTGGAGAGACAGTGAAGATGTCATGTATCATATCTGGTTATAGCATGACGAGCCGCAATATGGTCTGGATACGACAGAAGCCAGGGAAAGCTCTGGAGTGGATTGGGTGGATGAACACAGGTTCAAACTCTGCTAGCTATGCCAGCTCCTTTCAAAGTGGCTTCCTCATGACTGAAGACGTGTCCAGCAGCACTCAGTACCTCGAGATCAGGAGCCTGACAGCAGAAGATTCTGCTGTTTACTTCTGTCAAAGAGAAGAGAAGCTCCCATCAGTTCAGCTTCAACATCAACCATGTTCTCTGTAGCTCTGCTGCTGCTGCTGGCTGCTGGATCCTGTGAGGAGCTTTCAGTGGATTCACACTAATAAACACATAAGGAACACTGAATAGTCAGATGGATGATGGAGATAATGTTGTTTTGTGTTTCCACAGGTGTGAACAGTATTGATCTCATCCAGCCAGACTCAATGGTTGTGCAGCCTGGACAGTCTTTGACCATCACCTGTCAGGTCTCTGGTTATTCTTTGACTGATAACAGTTATGCAACAGGTTGGATCAGACAGCGTGAAGGAAAACCAATGGACTGGATAGTGAGTCGGTGGGGTGGAGGAGACTTTTTACCAAAATAATGCTTTGAAGAACAAGTTCCTTTACCACACACACACTTCTACCAGCTCGGTGACTCTAACAGGACAGAATCTGCAGCCTGAGCACACAGCTGTTTATTACTGTGTACGTCAGCCCACAGTGATACAAACCACCAACAGATCTGCACAAATACCCAGAGACCATGTGACTCAAGCACACACATACAAACATTAATACAGATGGGGTTTTTGAGAAGTTCATATACACAAATCTTTATTTGATTCACTGAATTGTTAAGGCAGTGTTTTGCCTCTGGCAGACAGACGATGAGGTGAAAATGTTGATGGTTGATCTAATTTCTCAGTGTAGAAGAGAATAAGAGAAACTTGAATTTCCTCAATTCAAGATGAATGTAATGACTGGTTTAGCTATTTTTTTTCATGTTATTCATTGCCTCTAAAAGATGGGAATACGTTTCATAATTTAACTACAACTTTAACAGTAGCTGTATTTCTTCATAAATACACAAATAGGATGCAATTTTCCCTGTTGGAATTTAGCTGAGCTGAGAAAAGCTCTAAACTTATATGTTTTGAGTGAAAGATTGTCTTTTAGAACAATGATTTTTTTTTTCATGACACCATCAGTCCAGAAATTAGTTGCCAGGACTTTTTTTCTATAGTGTCTGCTGTTACTCTGCTTATGAAAATGTGTGTGTGTCACATGTTCCCTCTTTAAACCTGTAGAGGAGGTCTATGCAAACTCTCCTCTTATAAACACACCATCAGTAACTTGTGACAGAAACCTGTGACAGATTGAGATATATTTGAAACACTGAGATCAGAGAGCTCTGAACTACAGTGTTTATCACAGAATGGAAAATACAATCATCTGGAGTTTATTATTTGTAGTTAGTATTCATGGTGAGAAAATGAATCCTGCTTTACTTCTTTTGTAAATGTCAAATCTGTGATGTACAAGTTTGTTGGATAATGATGACATTTTCTTTGCTTCCAGGAGTTTGGAGTGAGATCAAACTGGACCAGTCTCCCTCTGAGGTGAAAAGACCTGGAGAGACAGTGAAGATGTCATGTGTCATATCTGGTTATAGCATGACGAGCCGCAATATGGTCTGGATACGACAGAAGCCAGGGAAAGCTCTGGAGTGGATTGGGTGGATGAACACAGGTTCAAACTCTGCTAGCTATGCCAGCTCCTTTCAAAGTGGCTTCCTCATGACTGAAGACGTGTCCAGCAGCACTCAGTACCTCGAGATCAGGAGCCTGACAGCAGAAGATTCTGCTGTTTACTTCTGTGCTCGTAGAGACACAGTGACTGAAGACAGTGGAGCAGCTGCACAAAAACCTCCACAGACAACAAACATGTGATCTTCATGACATCTGGGTTTTATCTCTATCTGCCAAAGCACTTTATATCCACATTAGATTCACATAGAGTTTACTGTAAACTCATGACTAAATATTTATTCTCTTTATGTTACATAACTCACAGTAACAGTGTTTCTTCAGTTGTTAAAACATTAAATAACACTAGAGTTCTACACAAGTACAAACTCAATGTCATAAATCCCCCCAAAACATTCAGGTGATTGGTGGATGGTTAAATATGATAAAACCACAATTTAATAATTGTGGTTATTGGTGATAGCCTTTATAAGAATACTACAGATTATTATTCAGCACATATGCTGTCTACAGGAAGAAATAAGAAAAAATGATGCTGATACAAATTATATGTGAATTGGTTTGAATCAATGCTGTTTGGAAATGTGATAGATTCCTGAACTAAAGTTTGCATTTTGGTGCGTTATTAAAATAATTCAGGGAATGTTTCCTCCCTGTGAGGAGGAGTCAATGCAAACCTCAGATGTCTTCCTCCTCTACTTATCTGACTGCAGAGAGGATGACAGAGAACAGTGGACACACAGTTTAACATGATGGACTATAGGACAAGACTGCTGCTGTTAACTGTCTGCTGGGCAGGTGAAGACTTTACTAAATCTCTAATGTTTAGTTGAGTTTCAAATATACAGTAATTAATGTAGATTTTACTTGTGTCTCAACAGGTGTTGATGGTCAGACTCTGACAGAATCTGAACCAGTGGTTAAAAGGCCTTGAGAATCTCACAGATTGACCTGTACAGCCTCTGGATTCACATTCAGCAGCTCCTGGATGAACTGGATCAGACAGGCTCCTGGAAAAAGACTGGAATGGATGGCTATTATTAAATATGACAGTAGCAGCATCTACTACTCTGAGTCAGTCAAAGGCCGGTTTACCATCTCCAGAGACAACAGCAGACAGCAGGTGTATCTGCAGATGAACAGTCTGAAAACTGAAGATTCTGCTGTTTATTATTGTGCTCGACAGCCACAGTGACTGGATTTGGTTGAGCAGCTGTACAAAAACCTACAGAACTCATCTTTACTGATCTGGAAGAGCCTGGAAAATTAATAACAGTTTTATTAATTCTCTCTTTGTTTAAAATAAAATCATGAACACTATTCATGAATAAGTCATCAAAGGGGCACTTTGTAGTTTTGGAGAATAAATGAATAGACCAGCTGTTCTCAGAGGAAAATAAGGTCCCCAGAACATTGTTTGAAACTAGAAAGGTGGCGGGGTACGCCATAACACATGAAATTTTGTTGTCTGTTTCTCCAGTTTATTCAGCCAATAACATGAAGAAGAGTTTGTTTATTTAGTTTGTTTAGGCTTCTATCTTCTTGTTTAGGGATAAAATTTAAAAAAAAATTAAAAAAGTACACCTTAAACCAACAACAATAAGCAATTCAACAAATCATTAAAAATCTTACCGTGATGATCAATTACTTGCATAACAGGCAGTGACAGCAAAACAATCTGCTGAAATCATTGTCCAGGTATTAATAAAAGAAATTGATCCACAATAATGTTTGTATCATTTGATATCTTCAGTTGGTCACAATATGAGGGTGAAAAATATTGTTGCAGTTCCTATAAAAAAACCACTGGATGTCAGTCAGTGTCAAGTTTCTCTCTCTTTGTCACTATGAGGAGACTCTCATATCTGTTGATCTCAGTGATCTTAACTGAATGATACTTTGCTTCCTCTCTTAAAAGTTTTCCTTCTCACTGACATGACCATCAGTTTTATAATGAAAGCATGAGGCTGACAGTTCAGCTTGTACTGTATTAATGCTCTTCTTGACTTCACATAACACATTCTAACTCTCAACAACACTCCTCCTTTTCTCAGATTTAGTGTTTGTGTTTAAAAACTTTTTCCAAAATCTCTGACTGATAAAATGCAAACTCACACACTGATGAACAGTCCCCGCCCACTCTGCCTGCACAGTATATATCCTTCATAAAAGCCTTTGCAGTTGCAGACTCAGCCAAGTTTCCACCATGACAGCTGTACTGAGTTTCTTCTTCTTGGCTCTCATTTCAGGTGAGTGAAGTCAGTGTCAGTGTGTCAGCAGAGGAGGAGAACAAGAGCTCTGGATGTCTGCTGGCTGCTCGTCATCTAATCTCTGTCTCTTTCAGCTGCTCAAGGTCAGTCCCTCACCTCCTCAGAGCCAGTGGTCAGCAGAGCTGGACAACCAGTCACTCTGTCCTGTAAAGTGGAAGGACTTGCTCTGGCTTGGCTGCACTGGATTCGTCAGAAAACAGGGAGAGGACTGGAATGGATCGGACGCATTGATGCTGGAACTGGCACAATATTTGCCCAAAGTGTCCAAGGCCAGTTTACCATCACCAAAGACACGTCCAGAAATGTTGTGTCCTTAGAGGTGAAGAGTCTAAAACAAGAAGACTCTGCAGTTTATTATTGTGCACGAGAGCCACAGTGACACAGCAGACTACAGAGCTGTACAAACACTGAACTACACTGATCTCTGTATGAGAAGCACTGAAGCATGTCAGGGCTTTCAAAACAAATAATGTCCCTTTGAATGAGGCCAGTTAACAATGAAACACATTTCATCCAGTCTGTCAGCTGTACACAAGTAATGAAATAAAGAATAGTGTTCACATTTTCAGATTTGGACTCTCAATTGAACATCAAATGAACAAATGATTGTTCATGTGTGAACAGTTGACACAGCCAGTCTCTGTGACTGTGCAGCCAGGTCAACATCTGACCATCACCTGTCAGGTCTCTTATTCTATCAGCAGCTATCGCACATATGGGATCAGACAGCCTGCAGGGAAAGGACTGGAGTGGATTCTAATGGGAGGTGTTGGATGGAGCACAACCATCAAAGATTCCTTCAATAACAAATTCAGTATCAATTTTGACTCTTCCAGCAACACAGTGACTCTAAATGGACAGAATGTGCAGTCTGAAGACACTGTTGTGTATTACTGTGCCAGAGAGACACAGTGAGAGACAATAACATGAGAGTCATACAAAAACTACTTAATGTGTTTACCACTGGGAACACTCAGTTGTCTAACCATCATTGTTCATTCATCTCTGATGAACAAACAATATCAATACATCAATACACAAAGTAAGTGGACATGGTCTGAATGAATTCTGAGACAATTCTAAAATGCTACCTTTCCTCCCTTTCTGTCTTAATATGTGTGGTCTATCTAGAGTCTGAGTCACACATAGCCAGAAACCATGGGACTCAAGCACACACATGTTGTTAAGTGCAAACATTAATATATACAGGGATGTATGAGGAGTTTATATAAATGAATCTTTATGTAATTTACAAAATCATTCAGGCGATTTTTTGAGTTCTGTTAGCAGCTACTACACAGCTTGGATCAGACAGCCCGCAGGGAAAGGACTGGAGTGGATTGGAATGAGATATACTGGAGACACTCTCTACAAAGATTCACTAAAGAACAAGTTCAGTATCAGCTCAGACTCTTCCAGCAACACAGTGACTCTAAATGGATAGAATGTGCAGCCTGAAGACACTGCTGTGTATTACTGTGCCAGAGAGTCACAATAACACAAAACCATCAGTAGACATGAACAAAAACCCCTCAGTGCCTGAACACTTGTAACATGAAGCCACCAGAGGAGGAGCCCTCAGACCACTAATGATTTCAACACCAGTTCACTGTTACAGTAAAGAGAGAAACAGGCATGCATTACAGTGAAGAATTAAAAGAGACATGAAGTTGTCTATGAAAATATTCAATAATAATAATATTGAATGTTGACATTGAATGTAGCTCTTTATCTAAACAAAAAATCAAACACAAATGATGAGTTTTAATCCTACAGCCATTTTCCCCCTGATGCCTCACGAACACTTTGCCTTAAAATCAACATGCAACACAATAAACAACATAAGCCGTCACATTTATTTGTTCCTATCAAAATTATTAATATAATAAAAAATCTTTACTTAAGTGGTATTGTAAAATTGATCACTTTGTCAAATTGTCATAATGCACAGTGCTTTATATAGATGGGCAACCAACTTATATAATGTCTTTGTCAAATAGTTGCAGAAATATTTCTAAACATGCAAAGGTTTCTGTTGAAGGAATGAATCATGTACAATTAATATTCATTCACCAGTTTTAGCAAAGAGTAACTGAGATCCAAGACATATCCAGTTCCTCTCTGTGAGGAGGAGTCAATGCAAAACTCAGATGTCTTCCTCCTCTACTTATCTGACTGCAGAGAGGATGACAGAGAACAGTGGACACATAGTTTAACACGATGGACTATAGGACAGGACTGCTGCTGTTAACTGTCTGCTGGGCAGGTGAACATCTACACTGATCTTATGTTAAGATAACTTTTATTTGTGCTGCCAAGGCAATGACACACATATTTTTTTGTCACAACAGGTGTTGCTGGTCAGACTCTGACAGAATCTGAACCAGTGGTTAAAAGGCCTGGAGAATCTCACAGATTGACCTGTACAGCCTCTGGATTCACATTCAGCAGCTATGCTATGAGCTGGGTCAGACAGGCTCCTGGAAAAGGACTGGAGTGGATCGCCTTGACTTATACTGATGACAGCAAGCAATTCTACTCTGAGTCAGTGAAAGGCCGGTTTACCATCTCCAGAGACAACAGCAGACAGCAGGTGTATCTGCAGATGAACAGTCTGAAGACTGAAGATTCTGCTGTTTATTATTGTGCTCGAGAGACACAGTGACTGGAGTTGTTGAGCAGCTGTACAAAAACCTACAGAACTCATCTTTACTGGACTGAAAGAGCCGAAGCATGAAGTATTTTATATCATACACGATTATATTATAATTTTAAATCTGTTCCTTCAAAAAAAACACAATCAAGATTATTTGTTGATAAAAGGTCCAAAGACAGCACAATAAAGTGGTCACTAGAAAATTAAACATTTCTACAAATTCAGAGACAATAATGTCTCTGAATTTTGTGGAATCTAAATGAGTCATAATATGAAGGTGACAAATAATGTTACGGTCTCTTTCATAAAATCACTAGAGGGCAGTCAGTGACAAGTTTGTCTCTCCTCTGTTACTTAAAGGAGACTCTGTGTTCTCACTGATATCAACTGACAGTAGAGTCGCGATGCTGGAGGATGTAGTGGAGCTCTGTGTTCACAGCATCGTCTTCAGACCTTTTTGCTCTGTAGGCGAATTATAGAGACTCCAGTAGTGGGTCAGTGATGGTCTTGAGGTGAGACAGAACAATGCGCTCAAAGGACTTCATTACCACAGAGGTCAGAAGCAGATGGAGAGACACAATCAGGACTGGCTTCTTTGCGGGGGTTCTGTTTCTTAAAGAGTCCGTTGACATCCGTCTCCAGGATGGAGAGAGTTGTCATTGTGGTGGGGGGAAGAGGGCGCAGAGGTGGGCCATGGTGGAAAAGAAGGTGCTCCTGCCGAGGTCGGGGAGGGGGAGATCCTGGGCTGGAGCTCATGAAGGGAGTCACAGGGATGGTGGGGGGCTGTAGGTTTATAGTTTGTCATCTTCCTGAGTCTACTCCAGACAGTAGCAGCAGAGTCATTGGCTGAGAACTGATGTTGGAGTTTCTCAGAGTACTGTCATTTAGCTTCTCTCACCACCTTGCTAATCTTGCTCTTTGACTCTTTAAAACTGTCCCTGTCCCCACTCCTAAATGCTTCTCCAGCCTTCATTGTTATAACTTCAGCCATTATTATAACACACCCCTGGTGCGTGATGGTACAACACAGTCCTCACAGAAGCTGATGTATGACGTTACAGTCTCTGGGTTTTCAGTTGATAAAAAATGATTCCAGAACAGAATAACAATGCTGTAGGTTTACTGTCACATTGTTGCACCAGCCAATGTGGATATAAAAACAGATTCCCTTGAAGGAATGGAACATGTACAGTAAACAATCATTCACCAGTTTCGCCAAACAGTGAGATCCAAGTCAAATCCAGTTCTACACTGTGAGGAGGAGTCAATGCAAAACTCAGATGTCTTCCTCCTCTACTTATCTGACTGCAGAGAGGATGACAGAGAACAGTGGACACACAGTTTAACATGATGGACTATAGGACAGGACTGCTGCTGTTAACTGTCTGCTGGGCAGGTGAACTTCTACACTGATCTTAATTTAAACTTAATTTTTAACTTTTATTTGTGCTGACAAGGCAATGACACAAATGTGTTTTTCATCTCAACAGGTGTTGATGGTCAGACTCTGACAGAATCTGAACCAGTGGTTGAAAGGCCTGGAGAATCTCACAGATTGACCTGTACAGCCTCTGGATTCACATTCAGCAGCTATCCTATGAACTGGGTCAGACAGGCTCCTGGAAAAGGACTGGAGTGGATCGCTTTTATTCACACAGGCAGTTCTCACATCTTTTACTCTCAGTCAGTCAAGGGTAGATTCACCATCTCCAGAGATGACTCCAGCAGTAAACTCTACCTACAGATGAACAGTCTGAAGACTGAAGACACAGCTGTGTATTACTGTGCCAGAGAGACACAGTGAGAGACAATAACAGGAGAGTCATACAAAAACTACTTCCTCTTTTTACCACCACAAATGAGAACACTCACTTTTTTTCAGTGTCACATCAATTCTCATACTGCTTGAGATTTACAATGTTAAAGTCAAATGTTATCTTTATATATTCAATTCAGATACAATGCACTAAATCACAGAGAAAACATAATTTGAACAAATTGCTCCTGATGGCTTTTTCATCGGTGTGTGTGAGTGTGTGTGAATGACTTTGGATAAGAAGGGCTGTATCGCTCCTGATGAGCAGGTTGGAACCTTGCATGGCTGCATCTGTAGTCAGTGTTTAAATGTGTTTTTATGAATGAGTGAATGTGACAAGTGTTGTAAATGTGATGATTTACTCGACAAGTGCTTTATATTAATAACTACAGACCATTAAATACATGAATTTAGCTTAAAAGAGAAAGAAGCTGAAAAACATTCGATCGGATAGCTTTATTAGAACCTGATTAGAAAGTGATCCGTCCACAAAAATAGTATATACAGATATAAGTATATATTCAAAACACTGATTCATGGTATGATGTGGTGAGATGACAATAACACAATTTTCATAAATGCTAAAAGATGCTGGTGATTATAATAAAACTAGATTATTTACGTTATTATTCTCATGTGCTGCCTATTATAGTTAAAGTAAATGTTGAGAAACAGAGCCTTGATATATGAATTATAATTCTAAACATCTGAACACATCTTCATAATGTTAATGTTTTGAATGTCGGAACATTTTCATGTGTTTGGATAGACAATTTAAAATAAACACTTGTCAAACAAATATCAAAACATCCGACTAGGAGAGCAGACTCTTGAACATTAATCCTCCAGTTTCATTGAATATCTCCAGTTCAGCTGTTTCCTCCCTGTGAGGAGTGGCTTGCTGCTATCAGTGGTGGTGGATTATAAGAGGAGGTGGTGGATACAGCACATACATGAAAGATTTCCTGAAGAACAAGTTCAGTATCAGCTCAGACTCTTCCAGCAACACAGTGACTCTAAATGGACAGAATGTGCAGTCTGAAGACACTGCTGTGTATTACTGTGCCAGACAGCCACAATAACACAAACCATCAGTAGACCTGAACAAAACCCTCAGTGCCTGAACACTTGTAACATAATAATAATAATAATAATAAACTTTATTTATAAAGCACTTGTCAAAACACAGTTACAAAGTGCTTTACATGGTTGAACAGGGATTAAAACATTAAAACATGAAGCCACCAGAGGAGGAGCCCTCAGACCACTAATGGTTTGGACACAAGTTCAATGTTACAGTACAGAGAGGAAGAGACACATTAAACAAAGTACAAGAAACATGCTGGAGTGTGAAAATATTCAAAAATTCTAATATTAAATGGAAAAAATGTTCAAAAATTGCATTTTGTCTGTCTATGTAAGTTAAATACTGACAAATGTTTTCCACCTCTCAACTGAATTTTGAAAAGCTCTTTATCTGAACAAACATGAAACTAACTCATAAAGATTTGTGTTACTTGTCTAGTTGTCTTTACTCTGACATCCTTAAAAGGTTTGTCTCATAAACACTTTTTCAGCAATCAATATAAGAATACAAACAAGAACATCCGTCATAAATTCTTGTTTTTCCTATTAAAATATAATACAAAATACTCACTTCAGTGGTTTTGTAATCAGTGTTGGGAAAGTTCACTTTATACATGAACGAGTTCAAAATTCAGTTCACAAATTTTAAAATGAACTAGTTCAGTTCATAGTTCATAATTCAAAATTTTGAACTAAGTTCACAGTTCTAAAAACGAACTAGTTCATAGTTCTTTTTTTTTTTTCAATATGTTGCTGTGAGCTATTATTTTTCAAAATGATTGCCACAGCCCATATAGAACCACAGACAGCTATTATTTCATCAGTTTTAACACTGAAACTGCAGCTCTCCCACAATATTCTGCAAAACCAGGTTGTCCAGCTGCTGCTGCTGGGACATGAAGACAACGGAGCCGCTACTATTCGCCGTTAATGCAATTTGGGTGGTAGAGGATCTGTTTTGGCTCGCTGTTGCAGTGACTTGCACATACCTTGAAAGGCTTGCCGGGCGCTTTAGTTTAATGTGCCGTTTCAGGTTTGTGGTACAAGGTAGAGTACAAATTAAAAAATTAAAAATTAAATAATACATAAATAAGTAAATAAATAAAGAAAAAGGGGAAAAAATAATTAATAAATAGATAGTTCAGACAGTGGCTTCAGGGGAAAACTTTTCATAATGACTCAGTAAGGTATTACTTTTTTTGTTAATTAACAAAATCAGAGATTTAAGCAAAGAGCTCAGTTCCAGAAGAAAAGGAGCAAATTTAGGTAGTGATTTTACACATTTTTGTTTGTGAATAAAACATTTTGCATAGGATAACAAAGTTCATCATGTGTTCAAAAACATTATCTTCAAGGTTAATATAGTAGCAAATAACATGTTTAAGGGTAAGAGAATGGACAGAGTTAGCAGCATCAAAAAAATGAGATTCAACATCACTCCAAACCTTTTTAGATATATCATAATAAAAAAACAGATGTGAAGCCTTCATTTGTTTTTGCCTCCATGCTTAGCGCATTGATAACACATTCGGCGGTGCAACTCTGTGGTGGCTGCTGTTGCCAGTGTTCTGTCCGTTCACAATAACGTTCATCAGACAGAATACAGTACGTTCAGTTCACGTTCGCCCAAAATATGAACGCGTTCATGAACGATTGTTCATTGAATGCGTTCAGGCACAACACTGTTTATAATGATGGGCAATCAATTCAAATTATGTGTTTGTCATAGCTGCACAAAAGCTACTAGTCATGCAGCAGTTTCTCTTGAAGGAATTAATTTCGTACAGTAAATATTCATTCACCAATTTCACCAAACAGTAACTGAGATCCAAGTCAAATCCAGTTTCACACTGTGAGGAGGAGTCAATGCAAAACTCAGATGTCTTCCTCCTCTACTTATCTGACTGCAGAGAGGATGACAGAGAACAGTGAACACACAGTTTAACATGATGGACTATAGGACAGGACTGCTGCTGTTAACTGTCTGCTGGGCAGGTGAACATCTACACTGATCTTAATGTTTAGATAACTTTTATTTGTGCTGCCAAGGTAATGACACACATATTTTTTGTCTCAACAGGTGTTGATGGTCAGACTCTGACAGAATCTGAACCAGTGGTTAAAAGGCCTGGAGAATCTCACAGATTGACCTGTAGCCTCTGGATTCACATTCAGCAGCTACTATATGAACTGGGTCAGACAGGCTCCTGGAAAAGGACTGGAGTGGCTTGCTGCTATTTATGGCAGTAGCAACATCTACTACTCTGAGTCAGTCAAAGGCCGGTTTACCATCTCCAGAGACAACAGCAGACAGCAGGTGTATCTGCAGATGAACAGTCTGAAGACTGAAGATTCTGCTGTTTATTATTGTGCTCGAGAGCCACAGTGACTGGAGTTGGTTGAGCAGCTGTACAAAAACCTACAGAACTCAACTTTTCTGGACTGGAAGAGCCCAAGCATGAAGCATTTTATATAATTCATGATTATGTTATAATTTCAAATCTGTTCCTGAGAAATACTGATAGTAAACATTAAATGAGTCAAAACACAATAAAGGCTACTTGTTGACAAAATGCACAAAGACAACACAATAATATGGTTGCTGAAATAAAACTACAAAATTAAACATTTCTACAGATTTATAGACAATAATGTCTCTAAATTTTGTGGAATCTAAACAAGTCATGATATAAAGATAGAAAGAAATGTTAGTTTCTTTCATAAAATTACTAGAGGGCAGTCAGTGACAAGTTTGTCTCTCCTCTGTTACTTAAAGGAGACTCTGTGTTCTCATTAATATGAACTGACTGACTCTCAACACTCAGATGTAGTTTTTGCATTTTGTCTCACAGGTTTCAGTTCCTGAGCAGCTGTTTTCCTCTCGAGGCTCCAAGTTTCTCTGTATGTCTTCAACTGTCAACTGTCTGCTGTTACTTTGCTGCAAATACAGGAAGAACACTAAGTGATCAAATGCTGCAATAACAACAAGCTGTTGTTACATTTGAAGTTAATCTTAAATGTGATGTAGGAGGTGTTGACAGTAAATACATTCTCTCAGGAAAACAGCACACTGTAAACATGGCTTATAGAAAGCAACATTCTTGGTGGTTTCTCCTTTTGTTTCCATGACACATCATCATTAATATTGTAATGCTGATTTTAAAGATGTGTTTTCCATTATGGTTCATGTAATATTCACAGTAAGAATAGTTGTGAAAATCATTTACAGTTTACAAACAGGGACATTTTCAAAATGTTCCAGTTGAGTGTGTAATGAAATGAAAATATCATGTGTAAAGCAGAGGTGATTTCCAGGCATGTTTTCACTCTGCAGATATAATAACAGTCAACAGACTCTTCTATTGGCTCCAGTCAGACCAACATTGATGCTTCATATGTTTGATTCTATGCAAACTCAGTGAGCTTCCTTGTTACTCAGCTATAAAAACTTCCCATCAGGCTGTCAGTGGAGTTCACAGCACGTCAGTTTCAGCGTCAACCATGTTTTCTGTAGCTCTGCTGCTGCTGTTGGCAGCTGGATGTGAGTCTCTCTGGATTTGTCAAAGTCAACAGTTCTTCTTTTGCAGTTTAAATTGATGATTGGTTACAAAACATTTTGTTTTCCTCCACAGGTGTGAAGTGTGAACAGTTGACACAGCCAGCCTCTGTGACTGTGCAGCCAGGTCAACGTCTGACCATCACCTGTCAGGTCTCTTATTCTGTTAGCAGCTACTACACAGCTTGGATCAGACAGCCTGCAGGGAAAGGACTGGAGTGGATTGGGAGTGCACGTGTTGGATACAGCACATACTACAAAGATTCACTAAAGAACAAGTTCAGTATCAATTTAGACTCTTCCAGCAACACAGTGACTCTAAATGGACAGAATGTGCAGTCTGAAGACACTGCTGTGTATTACTGTGCCAGAGACCCACAGTGAGAGACAATGATAGGACAGTCATACAAAAACTACTTCCTCTATTTACCAACACTGGAAACATTTACTTGTCTCAGTGTCACATTTTGTGACTGACAGTCATGAAAGTTCAGAGTTCTGACTGAATATTGAATTCTTATTTTATCTAAACTGAAATGTAAAATATTCAGTTCAATTGCAAATTTGACACACAAAAAGTCATGAAAAGAATCTTGTTTGGCCGTCCAATATCTCCCAACAAACCCAAAAACAAAAGAGTAAAAGTCCTGTTAAAGGAGCATTCAAGTTTTTTTGATTGAGACTCTTCTGCCTCATTTTACAGTTATTATCACAATATCTTACTTGTCTAACCTGTAATTTAGATCTAAATTAGATCACAAAGATAGTGATAAATCAAATTGTATGTGCTTTTAAATCTTAAGTACATATAAACTAATTTCATGATGAAAAAAGAGAGTAAATGCAGCAGTTTATTTTACTGAATCAAGTTTTATGTCAGTTGTATTGTTTTATATCAGGTATTACATGTATCACCCATTTCTATCATTGTTTGTCCATTCATTCATAAACATGAACAGCATTTAACTTTTTGTTGGTTTTGGACAGATTCCAGTCAGATAATCAGCAAAACTCAGTCCAGATTAAAACTTCAAGCATGTATCTAAGAAAAAAGGGTTTGTTGGTTTAGTTTGTTGAAACATCATTTTCTGGTCTTCATTGAGAAAGCCAAAAATAAATAGCAGTCGAGAATAAATACCTTCATTGGATTAAAACACTTTGGATTGTAAAATCTTGTACATGATCTCTAAAGGAAAAACTGTAAACCATGACTCTCTACATAAAGAATGTTTCGTGTTGGTTGATTCATGACCTAAAAAAACCATACTGAATATAGTTAAAACAGAGTAAAAAATGTGATCAATCAGAGTAAAATATTACTCGACGACACAAAAGAGAAGGTCCCACCTTCCAAACAAAACACACAAACACTTGTATAGGAGGAGTTGATGCAAACTCTTCCTCCTCTACTTATCTGACTGCAGAGAGAATGACAGAGAACAGTGGACACACAGTTTAACATGATGGACTATAGGACAGGACTGCTGCTGTTAACTGTCTGCTGGGCAGGTGAACATCTACACTGATTTTAACTTTAGATAACTTTTGTTTGTGCTGCCAAGCCAATGACATGCATGTCTCTTTTTCTCCTAACAGGTGTTGATGGTCAGACTCTGACAGAATCTGAACCAGTGGTTAAAAGGCCTGGAGAATCTCACAGATTGACCTGTACAGCCTCTGGATTTACATTCAGCAGCTATGAGATGAGCTGGATCAGACAGGCTCCTGGAAAAGGACTGGAGTGGGTTGCTTATATAAGCACAGCCAGTTCTCCTATCCATTACTCCCAGTCAGTCCAGGGTAGATTCACAATCTCCAGAGATGACTCCAGCAGTAAACTCTACCTACAGATGAACAGTCTGAAGAATGAGGACACAGCAGTGTATTGCTGTGCCAGAAGAGACACAGTGAGAGACAATAACAAGAGAGTCATACAAAAACTACTTCCGCTATTTAGCACTGGGAACACTCAGTTGTCTAACCATCACGTGTCCTTCATTTCTGATTAGCAAACAATAGCAATACATCAATACACAAAGTAAGTGGACACGGTCTGAATAAATGCAACAAGAAATTTACCCTATAACGCTACTTTTCTTCCCTTCCTGTCTTAATATGTGTGGCATCAGAGTCTGAGTCATAAATATCCAGAAACCATGGGACTCAAGCACACACATGTTAATATATACAGGGATGTATGAGGAGTTTATGTAAACAAATCTTTATGTAATTCACTGAAACATTCAGGTAATTGTTTGCATCTGGCAGACAGAAGAAGAGTTGAGAATTTTAATGGTTTATCTAAGGTGATTTCCCCTGCAGTCGACATCAATACAGAAGAGACTGAGAGAAACTTAAATTTCCCTCAATACAAGATGCATGTGACTCGTTTTATCAATCTATTTTTATGTATTGTAATGCCTTGAAAAAATGGAAAAACATTTTGCAATTTAACTACAACTTAAACAGTAGCTGTATCTATTCACACATAGGATGCAAATTTTTATTTTATAATCTAAAGATTGTCATTGATGATTATTTTTCATGACACAATCAGTCCAGCAATTAGTTGCCAGGACTTTTTTCAACAGTGTCTGCTGTTACTCTACTTCTGAATATGTGTGTGTGTCACATGTTCCCTCTTTAAACCTGTAGAGGAGGTCTATGCAAACTCTCCTCTTATAATAAGACACAATAAAATGTTCACATTTTCTTTGCTTCCAGGAGTTTGGAGTGAGATCAAACTGGACCAGTCTCCCTCTGAGGTGAAAAAACTTGGAGAGACAGTGAAGATGTCATGTATCATATCTGGTTATAGCACGATGAGCAAAGCTATTTCACTGGATCACTCCCAAAAATTGTCTCTTCAGTTGGCAAAACATTAATTCATATTAAATTGCCCATGTCATTGTGTTCAAGTATAAACAAGTACAATGAAAGTTGCTGATCAAAATACTCATTCAAATCATTGGTGGATGTTTTAACATGTGACAAGAAAACATTTTCAAAAATGCTCATGGATATTCTCTGATTACTGAGGCGTACTGAACAGTAGATCATTGACCTCCTCTGTCTAATATACTTGTGGGGAGAAATGAGAAACCATGATGCTGAGACAAATTACACTTGAACTGATTTGAATAAACGTCATTTTTTTAATGTGTTGTTTACTTCATAGACATGTGGGAACTATTTCTTCCTGTGAGGAGGAGTCAATGCAAAACTCAGATGTCTTCCTCCTCTACTTATCTGACTGCAGAGAGGATGACAGAGAACAGTGGACACACAGTTTAACATGATGGACTATAGGACAGGACTGCTGCTGTTAACTGTCTGCTGGGCAGGTGAACATACACTGATCTTATTTTTAAATTACTTTTATTCGTGCTTCCAAGCCAATGACATATCTTTTTTGTCTCAGCAGGTGTTGATGGTCAGACTCTGACAGAATCTGAACCAGTGGTTAAAAGGCCTGGAGAATCTCACAGATTGACCTGTACAGCCTCTGGATTCACATTCAGTAGCTATGCTATGAACTGGATCAGACAGGCTCCTGGAAAAGGACTTGAGTGGATTGCTTATATCAACAGTGGCAGTAGCTACATCTACTACTCTGAGTCAGTCAAAGGCCGGTTTACCATCTCCAGAGACAACAGCAGACAGCAGGTGTATCTGCAGATGAACAGTCTGAAGACTGAAGATTCTGCTGTTTATTATTGTGCTCGAGAGACACAGTGACTGGAGTTGGTTGAGCAGCTGTACAAAAACCTGCAGCACTCATCTTTACTGGTCTGGAAGAGCCCAAGCATGAAGTATTTTATATTATACACAATTATATTATAATTTTGAATCTGTTACTGAGGAATATTGATCGTAAACATTAAATGGAACAAAACACAATAAATGTTATTTGTTGATAAAATGCCCAAAGACAGCAAAACAATATAGTCACTACACAATTAAACATTTCTACAAATTCAGAGACAACAATGTATCTGAATCTTTAGGAATCTAAATGTATCAGAATATAATGGAGAAAAATAATGCTACAGTCT